>PVJS01003153.1:0-50000 GCA_004027185.1 Glis glis
CCTCCTCTCTCTCTCTCTCTTTCTCTCTCTCTCTCTCTATAGAACACAGGGACATTCTACCTCTGAGCTATACCCCAAGCTATTTTCATTTTTTATCTTGAAACAGGGTCTCCCTAAGTTACTGAGGCTGGCCTCATACCCCTGATCCTCCTGTCTCAGCCTCGCAAATACTGGGATTACAGGCATGTGCCAATACATCTGGCTTCTCTTCCATTTCTTGATATGCTATGCAATCATTTGAAGGAAACCACAAAAGACAAGATTTTGTGAACATTTTCTTGGAAATGCTCCATATAAACTTATTGCCTTGAGGATGATGAAACCTCACACCACAAGCACATTTGCTGGGTCTGTGTTCCAAATGGTGCAAGAGTGCGTGCCTGGTTGGGTTGCCACATGGCAAGGAAGCTGCGATGATGTGCTGTCCGACAAAGAGGCAGGAAACGGGGCTTGCGTGCGCAGAGGTCTTCCTGTCTTTCCTCATGATTAGAAAAATACAGTGTTGGAAGTGTCGGGTCAGCAGCTCTGTACTGATGTGGCACTGACTAGATGTTCTGCTGTTCCTTCCTGGAGCCGGAGTGGAGGGCAGGCCACAAAGAAGATACTGAGTTACCTGCAGCTACTGTCTGCGGCATAGACCTTATGGTTAAGGAAGTAAGACTCTTAAGGCTGGAAATCCCTAAATAGTATTGGGGTAGTTTACTGGTGAAGGACTAAATGGGTGAGCCCTGCATAAGCTGGCATTAGGGCACAATGAAGGCTCAGGCTTTGCCATAAACCCATGATAAGGAAATCAGGTAAGGATTTTTAAGCCAACTCTATCAGGAAATTGGATTCCACTGCAGTGATAGATTCATACCCATGTTTATTGAAGCACAATTCACAATACACAAGTTATAGAAGTAACCACAGTGCCCATCAACAGGTGACTTGGGCAAAAAGAACGTGATATATACACACAATGGAGTTCTACTCAGTCATAAAGAAGAATGAAATTTTGTCATTTGTAGGAAAATGAATGGGACTGGAAAACATTTTGCTAAATGAGATCAGACAGACTCAGAAAATCGAGGGCTGCATGTTTTCCCTCATGAGTGGAAGCTAGAAAGGAAAAAAAAAAGGAAGCCAGGCGTGGTGGCGCATGCTTGTAATCCCAGTACTTTGGGAGGCAGGGACCGGAGGATCCAGGTTCGCGGCCAGCCTCAGCTCTCTCTCTGTCTCTCTGTCTCTCTGTCTCTGTCTCTGTCTCTGTCTGTCTGTCTGTCTCTCTATCTCTCTCTCTCCTTAGTGAGGCCCTCTGCACCTTCGTGAGACCCGGTTTCAAAATAAAGTATAAAAAATAGGGCCGGGGTGTAGCGCGGAGGTAGAATGCCCCTGGGTTCAATCCCCGGTACCGCAAAAAAAAAAAAGAAAAAAAAATGGAAAGAAAAGGGACCTTATGAAAGCCAGGAGAGACAGTAGAGTAGTGGAAGGAAGTCAGGTGAGGGAGAAGAGGAAGGAAAGGGGAGGTATGGAGGAAGAAATAAGACCAAATAATGTTGTGTATATATATAAAAGTAACACTATGAATCTCACCATCATGTACAGTTATGATGCACCAATAAAAATCTTTGAAAAAGAGAAGAATAAAAGAATGGATTCCATTATCCAATCAGCCATTAAGCTAAAATTGATGTAGAACTCACTGTGTCAGGCACTAGGCTGGGTGCTGGGAGACAGCAGCATAGATTCTTTTCATGTGGGATTTTTCTGCTGAAATCCCTCTCACATTCCCTTAGAACCTAAGGATCATTTTGGAGGAGGTCCTTTATTTTAGGTTCAGTTCTTTCAAAAGTGCACCCTAGCCCTAGGATTCATGTGATTTATTAGGAAAGCACCCCCAGGAGAAACCAGGAAAAACATAAGGAAAACAGAGGCCAAAGAGGAAGCGGACTGGGGAAGGAGAAGAAGCTAAAAAATGTATAATTTCAGGTGAAGTTCCACTTTGATCCCTCAGTTCCACAGGGTAACATACTTCAGAATTTGTATTGAATCAGAACAAACAAATTGGGTTTTTGTGTCCTCATAGCATTAGCTATTGGGTAGGGATTGCATGGCACATATAATAATTCCAGGCACATCTAGCTTCTTTACTGGAGACATGGCTCAAACACCCAATGGAAATTCTGAGTGCTGCGGGTTTAAGCCATTAGCTGTAAAATAGAAGCTGGGCGAGGAGCATCAGTGCCACTGATGCACTTCCAGTGTGGGAGGTTGTAGCGAGATTTTAAAAAAGGAAAGAGTACCTAGAACTATCTGGTGGAATGGTGATCTGTCACCTAAAGGCTTGCTAGAAATGCAAAATCTCAGGTCTTACCATAGTCCTAATTATTCAGAATCTCACATCATTAAGATCTCGTGGAGATTTGCATGGACACTGATGTTTAAGAAATTTTCCTGTAGTAAGGTTGATGGAAAAAAATGATTTGCTGAGTTTCTGCAGTGGGAGGAAGAATACACATCTGAATGAGAGCTTCGGAGTGGTGAACTTGGTCAATGTCAGTGTGCAGATTCCCTGGATGAAACCAAGAAAATGAGAATACATCCCCCGCTGAAAGCAGGGTAGATCCCACTTTCCAATGCAAGATTCAGAACTGACCCTACAATTTAAACTTGAGAAACATTTGGAAAAGTCACAGGTAAATCACTCGATTCGGATATGCATCATCTGAGGAGTCATGACACTACTCATACATGAGCGGAAACCTCTGGGGTAAACTATGTTGGTCACCAAAAGGTCCCCAACAGCACGCAAACATCTCTTCCACAATGTTGAAAATTCCTGCCATTAGTCACGATGTTGTCAGTCAACTAGCGGGAATACCATTGTCTTGGGAGGGCTGCTGTGGGAAATCTTGGGAAATATCTGATTAAAGATGGCAGATTAAACACAATCATTAGACTTTGGGTACCTCCTAAAATTGCTCAAGAAAATGAAGTGAAGTTTGCTTATTGTTGTCACTGTTGTTTTAAAACATTAGCTTAGACTTTTGTAATAACAACAATAATAATTCTGCCTAACACTTCACCTAAATGATTTACATATATAGGGTAGGACTCTTTTAAATTATGTCCTACTTCATAATTTTATCCAGAGGACTCGTGATTACTATTCTGTTTTAAGCAACTATATAGAAGTTTTGGAAATGAGGGATATGTGCTCATCTTCCCGCATCAGTATGATAAGAAAGAGGATCTTACATCAAGATTATGATGCCATATTAGAAAATAGTGCAGAGTAATTTCACTATGAATCATGGACACAGGGAAGGGATCGTGATTCTTCATTAGAAAAATGTGATGACCACAAGAATACAAGTACTCATAAATGCTGACGAGGATGCAGGGTGAAAGAAACGCTTAGATGCTGTTGGTGGGATTGTAAATTAGTGCAACAACAATGAAAATCAGTATGTAGGTTCCTCAAAAGACTAGGAATGGAACCACCATATGACCCAGCAAAACCACTCTTTGGTATTTATCCAAAAAAATTAAAGTCATAATATTCTAGTGCTACATGCATACCCATGTTTATAGCAGCACAATTCACAATAGCCAAATTATAAAACCAGCCTAGGTGTTTAGATGAATAGATAAATAAAACATGATATATATATATATATATATATATATATATGTGTGTGTGTGTGTGTGTGTGTGTGTGTATATATATATGTGTGTGTGTATATACATATGTATATATATGTATGTATGTGTATATATATGTATATATATGTGTGTATATATGTATATATGTGTGTATATATATATATGTATATATGTGTGTGTGTGTGTGTGTAGAGAGGTGTAGAGAGAGTTTTACTCAGCCATAAAGAAGAATGAAATTGTGCCATTTGCAGGAAAATGGATGGAACTGGAGAACATCATGTTAAGTGAAATAAGTCAGACTCAGAAAGTCAAGGGTTGTATGTTTTCCCTCCTATGTAGAAGCTAGAGAGAAAAAGGATCTCATGAAAATAGAAGGGAGCCCAGTTGAGTAGAGGAAGGGGATCAGGGGAGTGAGGAGGGAAGGGCCAAGGGAGGTCCTAGGGTATGAAATTGACTAAATTATCTTATGTACATGTACAAATATGTCATGATGAATCCCACAATTCTATATAATTATTATTCACCAAAAAAGAAAAACAAATAAATAAGAAAAAATGGGATAGCTGAAGGCTCTTCATGGATGATAGCGTATTCTGAGAAAATTTTGAAATGGGCTTTATGCAGTTATATCCAGGAAAACAAGAATTTCTTGTGTGGTAAGAGTGGTTGAACATCCCTAACTCTAAGAGATGGCCACAAAGATACATATGCTTGAACACTGGGGAAAGTCTAGGATCCATTTTGAGTAGATGGTATGGGTATGTTCCCCATCTTTCCATGTACTGGAGGTTCTTAGCACTGTGTGATGAGACATGAAACCAATACTATATGTTCTGATGAGTCAGTGAGCCATTATACACGAAGCAGTCACTACCATAAGAAGGTTAAATCATTCTATCAGCACTGTGCCTCACCTGTGTGAAAAGAGAGAGCAGCACTGTCACAGCTAGGCAATAGCATATGGGTGCGACTATTGAAATCACTAAGAGATATGATTGAAATAGTGTTTGAAGGGTGATAAGAGCAAAGATCTCTGACAAGTAATGTGATTGGGGGCTAATTCATTCCTTTTACTCAGACTTTAGATAAACAGGAGCTTTGCAGAGGTAGATTAAATATCTAGAACCAAATGACATGAAATAATAAGCCTTCACAAGTTCTGACCTGAAGGGAATCTGAGATGTACTGATCTTCACATGATCTCATTAGTCTAGTCACTCCAGTGTCAAACACATAAATCATTAACATTCTTTCTTTCTCTGAGGCTCGTTCTCTTGCAAATCCTATTTAATGTGTTATCTGGAACCTGATGTTTAGCGGCATCTTCAAAATTCTTTTCCCATTAAAAGTTTTATTTACTTTTGTTTGTAGCCAATGTTCGATGCAAAACAGAAAATCAAGGCAAATGGGATAGTCTTCGCCCTGTGACTACTCCTCTTGTACCCCTTAACCCTTACCATCTTCTCTTTGTTTCCCGTCTCATACTCAATACTTGCTCACTGCTCAGAAGTCTTGGGGTCCCAGCTTCTGTGGGGTCCAACCTAGATGCTGGAGTAGAGGGGATGCTTCCCTTCTGCTGCCTGAGGCCTTCATGCCTATTGCAGCCAGCCACCATCCAGGTTTCTATTTCTTTGGCAAGGGAGTCCTACTATAGAACCTGCCCATAAACTTCCCCCAACTTCTAAACTCAGGATCCCAACAGTTACCTCATAGCCAGTTCATGGGACTCATCCCTTTAAAAAACAAACAAACAAACAAACAAACAAACAAACAAACTTTTATTGGTGCATTGTAATTATAAATCATAGTGAGGTTCAAAGTGATACATACATCACTTTGGTGTGTTTCCCTTCAGACCCCACCCCTGGTCATACAGTGGGATTGATCATGATACCTTCATATATGGACATAGCATTATTTGCAATGGGTCCCTTCATCAGTTCTTCTTTATTCCCTCCCTGCCTCCCTCCCCCTATTCCCTTCCACTATTCTACCGGTCTCTATCCTCAATTCATGGGACTTATCCTTAATTGTTCCCTATTCTGGGAGAGATGGAGGTATAGCTCAGTGGTAGAGCACTCCCTGGGTTAAATCCCCAGTACCAGATTAGTCAGGCACAAGGAGTGAAAAGTCGGATGTTCGCCTTAATATGTGGAAGCTAGATAGAAGAAGATTTAGAAGGGACTCCAGACAAAGAAGAAGAAAACTTTAGATGAACAAAGAAGATGACCTAACTGAGGGAGTTGGGAGGGGGGTGGAGGGAAACACACTAAAGCACATGAGGTATACATCCAAACTTATAAAACTCAATCACTGTGCAAAGCACTAAAGGGAGGGAACAGGGAGGGAACGGGGTGGGATTTGAGGGAGGGCTAAATGGGCAATGTGTGCATGTATGACTCTTCTAACCTGACACCTATCAAATGTATCGTTACAATGCACCAATAAACGGATATAAATTAAAAAAAAACAAAACAAAAACATATATTTGAAATAAAAATTGGTGGGACTTTCTAGATAAGTAGAAGATATTAATGTGGATTAAGAAAACAGTGAAGGAGGTTGCTTTGATTTGAGCTCCAGTAACTGGTAGAAGAAAGGGAGCAGATGAGGAGAAATAGACCTGGGGAAATTATGGAGACATGGTGTCCAGCTTTGGACGGTTGGAACTGAAGCAGGCATGGGACAGTCAAGTGGAGATGTCCTCAGGAGCTTGGAGTTGACAGTCACAAGATGAGGGGAGAGGTCCAGGCTAGAGACAGAGCTGTAGAGTCTTCCCTTCCTCCTCCACCCTCCACTCACATCACACTTACATCCTCCTGTTGTACTGTGCATTGTGACTAATTCACAGGTGCAGAACTGAGCAATTGTTTCATCTCCCTCCTCCTCATTTTTATACAAGTCTAAATAAGGCTGTCGTGATTGGAAGTGATGGAAATTCTCTGGTTCAACCTGAGATGAAACGCATGACTGCCTCACAGTTCATTCAACTTCTCTGACATCTCCTTCTTTCCTAGAAATCAAGGGATTCCCCCAGTGACTTTATAGAGGACCTGATCCAAAATCTGTGCTCGAGTCATGTTTGTATTAATAGCAAATGTTGGTCCTTCTGGTCTTTTATCCACCCTTAATGAAAAGAGATGCAGAAATCCATAAAAGGATGAAACAAAAGTAATTGACATCTGGATTTAGAATGTACCCTGTGATTATTTGGTTATGTGTTGATCGTCTGAGTATGTATTTTGAAATGTGCGACTTTCCTAAGCATATAGCATTGGCTGGGAGGGACTACAGACACTCAATTAAGACTTGTTCATCAATATAACTAATCTATTTAACCATAATTAATACAAAAAAATAATGGGGTGTTGAATGAGGCATGTAGTTGAGACTATGTGGGTCCAACATTGTATTATTAGACCTTAAGGAAACACTTGGTTGTGAGCAGAATGCTTGGAAGTGAGGGTTCAGTTTCACGTGGTGTACATGCTGGGTGAGTCACCATTTGTTCTGAGGCTGCTCCGAAGCAGTCTCCCTCTGCATGCTTTGAGCCTGACAAGTCTCAAGGACTTTGTCGGCTTTCTCAAATAGCTGAATCATGGAATACTGGAGCTTTGTTCCAACAGCTTACCGGTAGCATCTGTGTTAGGGTTATCACTTGGTAACCAGATAAATACTCTCAGGGGTGTTACACTCCCTAACAAGGTTCGTTTCTCATGCAAACTTTCTCACACTCATGGCTGGCCTGGGGCTACATCATAAAACAGACAAGGTTTGCTTTTGGTTGCCCTGGATTTGGGGATATTCCTTCCCTGTGGCCTGGGCTCACCCTCATTGAAAGCCTTTCTATTCTTTTGCTTATCCACTTCACACACCCCGAAACTGCTTCCCTGACCACTTTTCCCCAACCAAAACCCTGTCTATAGGAATTCAGATGCATGTGACATCTCTCCCAGGGCCATTAACATGCTATGTTTTATTGCTAATAATAAAAGGAGAAATTGCTGCTCTGATAAAGATATTTTAAGAAGTGTATAGCGGGCTGGATGTGGTGGCACACACCTGTAATCTCAGCACTTGTGAGGCTTAGATAGGAGGATCGCAGGTTCAAGACCAGCATGGGTTAACTTAGTGAAACCTTATTCCAAAATAAAAAATGAAAAAGGTTGGCGATGTAGCTCAGAGGTAGAGTGATCCTGGGTTCAATCCCCAATACAATGAAAGAAAGAAGAAAGGAAAAAAGAAAGAAAGAAAGAAAGAAAGAGAGTATGGTGGAGGATATTTTAGTCAAAGAAATACCCACCACAGAGGTGACTATACCTACTCCAGCCCACAACAATAACTACTTAAATTTCTAGAATAAACCATGGTATATAACTACGAAGTCTAATCTTTGTTATAAATTAATGGTGTTTCAATATATCTAATTAAATCATCAATAAAAATGTTACTGTATGGACTTTTATGTATTTCCTTTTGGATAATGTCAATATTATTACTGCGATGAGTTTTCCCATTTGCATATTCTCCATCTATCAGCAAATCATAAAATGGGTAATTATTGAAATACCAGTGGTTGATCATTCAAAGTGGAGAGGAGCCGGGTGTGGTGGCACACACCTGTAATCACAGCCTGGGCAACTTAGCAAGACCCTATCTCCAAATAAAAGATAAAGAGGGCTGGGGATGTAACGCAGTGGTAGAGAACCCCTGGGTTTAATCCCGAGTACTTAAGATAAAAGGGGGATTGGAGAGAACACAAATGCATTGCAACATGGTGAACATTCTTGTTTTAACTGTTGGAGAAGACAGTCATGGTGAGGACCTCATGGTCTTTGCTGTCCAGCAAGGGAGGGACGGGCACTGATCAGTTAACCACACAGTCTATTCAGTCACTGTTGGACAAGTGTTCCAAAGGAAGTGCAAAGTGTTTGCAAGTCTTCAAATTAAAGTATCAGAACTTTACACACAAAATTGTTTTCATCTTTGGAATGTTATTTCTCTCTTCTACATGAGTCATTGTAGTGCTAGTGGAGAGAAGAAACACTCAAAACAGGTATTTTGATAATAGATTTATGAATTTTTTTAAAAATGCATCCCTATTAAAGAACACATGGGAACTTTTTTAAAGTATAAAGAAAATAAAACATATCTATAAAGTCACCACCCAGAAAGAAATACTATTTACATTTTGACATATTTCCCTGAAATCATATTTCTGCACATTATTTTGTTTACATAGTCAAGGTCATATTACATACATAATTTTTATACCCTTTCCTTTTCTACTTATGGTTATCTCAGCCACTTTTCTCTAGAAGAGGGAAATAAAGATGAGAGACTTTCTGTTTCACTATTCTCAATTTCCAGAGAAGTGATCTGCCCTATTATGTAGCATGTGCTATTTCAGGTTTCTTGGGGGAACTTAAGCTTGTTTATTTTTTGTGGTACTGGGAATGGAACTCAGGGGCATTCTTCCTCTGAGCTATACCCCAGCCCTATTTTAGTTTTTATTTTGAAACATGGTCTTACTAAGTTGCTGAGGGCCTTGCTAAGTTGCTGAGGCTGGCCTCGAACCTGCGATCCTCCTGTCTCAGCCTCCCAACTACTGGTATTACAGATGTGTGCTAATCTTGCTAATTTTAAAATGGCAAGGAACACTTTGTGGTGGCTGCACTCTTTCTCTAGTGACCCACTGTCTGAGTCCCTTCTGTGGTCTCCTAAAAGGTCTCCCACTCTTCCAATTCTTCCTCTTTCAGATCTCCAGGTTTTTTTAAACACTACTTTTTTCTTTACAAGTCTTTCATTCTCCAGAGTTCACAGTAGGCTGCCTTTACCTTAAATCTCAACTCATTCTGGTGTCAGAGGCTTCTCTGTAAGATGTCTCTTTCCCTCTCTCTTCTCCCTTATCGTCGCCAACTCAGCTCCAGGTAGACCTTGGGGAGCTATTCAGCAATTTTAGTGTTCCTTCCTCCCTTCCCTCCTCTCCCCTCTTTCTCTCTCTCCCTTCCTTTCTCTCTTTCATTCATTTCTTTCTCTTTCTTCTTTCTGTCTGTCTCTCTCTTTTTTATCTTTTTTTTTGTGGTACCGGGGATGGAATGCAGGGGCGTTCTACCTCCGTGCTACACCCCTGGCCCTATTTTTTATACTTGATTTTGAAACCGGGTCTCACGAAGTTGCGGAGGGCCTCACTAAGTAGAGAAAGAGAGAAAGAGAGAGACAGGGAGAGAGAGAGAGAGAGAGAGAGAGAGAGAGAGAGAGCGCCCAAAGTACTGGGATTACAACCGTGCGCCAGGGCTTCTCTTTTTTATCTTATCTCAATCCTTTTCAAGGCCCTAACAACCATCTCAATTCTTTCCTCTTTCTCCTAGGACATCGATCAATTTGGTTCTTAGTTCTATATTGTCTTTTACAATTTTCTCTACTAGTCTGATGTGTGAAAGTCTTGTTTTCTTACACTAACCTTGTAAAATTGCTCTAATCTAGGCAGGAAGGCAACTCCCAAACCTGGTCACCAACAGCCACTCCATCGTGCTAGATAGCAGTGAAGGACAATGCACCATGTACTGGACAGTCGACTCCTGGGTTTGTCACAAAACCCACTGTCATCTAAGAAGGCTGCTGGTTGCAAATGACAGGGGACTCAAAGTTTCCTCAATGCTTAAACGACATAGGTTTATTATTATCCCATGTAATACCAAGAAGAACAAAAACTGGAGGAAGGTAGTTTCTGGCACTGGCTTAGAAGCTCTCTGAGGTCAGGACTCTGGCTTGGCACCTCTGCACACTCCTTAACCTTCCCCTGTGGTTGTACCATGGCCGCAGCATCTCTGGTGTCACACCCTCACAACACAAGCATGGTAAAAATCATCTTTACAAGCTCCTTTTTTATTAGGAAGGAAAAATTTCCCCAAACATTCCCCAACAAAATTCTCCAAATTTTCATTTCCCAGAACTGGGTTTATATGTCCACCCACTGAGATCAAGTAATCTATGAATAATACCTGAAAAAAATCAGAAATATGGGTTGCAGAATGAGATTGCATTTGCATAGGCAATCAACAGTACCAGCTGTGTAGTGTTATTAGGAAAGTAAAGCTTAGAGAGGCTGAGAAATACAGACAAGAATATACAACCAGTAAGTGGCAAAAAGAGGATTTAAACCAGACCTTCCCAACTCTTTCAGAATCCCCGTCCTTACTCAGCATAGTAGAGGGCTCTCTAGAGAGTTTTAGCATCTTACTCAATTCACCAAAAAATATTTAGCAAGAACCCACTCAGTATTTAGTATGAAGGGAAGGAACCAAATGTATTACGCAGTTAGGAACAAAAGCCTAACTCAGATGAAGTGGCCAGGATACAGCAGATTATTATATTGTATGCTCAATGCTACAAGCTGAGTCTCTATATTGAAGGACTTCACCGAGAACAACAGAAGTCAGAGTAGAATTCATGGAAGCTATGGGGTGCGTAAAGAATCTTACAGATGCCCGGTGTGATTTCATATTAATAACCTTCTCTTTGTAGACAAATTAGAGTGCTTTCCTCCATGCTGAGAGCTCTCTGAAGATCTTTACCCTTTTAACCTTAAAAAAAAAAATGTGTGCTGGCCAGGTTTGGTGGCACATGCCTGTAATCCCAGTAGAAGTTGAGACAGGAAGATTGCAGGTTCAAGGCCAGCCTCAGCAACTTAGTGAGGCACTCAGCAACTTAGTGAGACCTTGTTTGCAAATAAAAAATAAAATAGGGCTGCGGGTGTAACTCAGAGGTAGAATGCCCCTGGATTCATTCCCAGCACCCCTCACACACACACACACAAACCCTATCACAGATTTGGGTCAATGGGGAGAAGGGTGACATCTCCTTTGAGAAGGGTAACTTGAGTGAATGCAATAAGATGGGAAGCAGCACAATCCCCCAAAAGTGAGTGAATCAAAGGATTGTTAATGCTCTAGGCACAACTGGAATTCCCCCACACACCATGGAGCTGCCGACACATGGTTAAAGAACACTTGAACAGACTGGCCACGTAGATATTAGGAGGACTGAGGTTGAAAAGGGAAGGAGGCCACCAAGCAAGAGCATCTACGTTGAGCTTTCTGCAGGAGGGAACAGAGTACCAGGGGCTGATGAAACTTGTAAAAGGATCAGTGACTGCGTAACGGTGGCCTGTGGTCTAACGGAGCAATTTAAGGAGTGGAAATAGCATTGCTGGAGGTGGGCTTGCAACTCTCTTTATTAATGTAACCTGATCTTCAAAGCAATTACAAAACCAAATAAGCTAGGCACAATGGCACACACCTGTAATCCCAGCTACTTAGGAAACTGAGGCAGGAGAATCACAAGTTCAATGCCAGTCTGGGCAACTTAGTGAGATCCGGTCTCAAAATAAAAAAATACAAAAACACTGGTGATATAACTCAGTGGTAGAGTACCCCTGGGCCCCATCCCCAATAACAAAGAAAAATTGGCAGTCAGATTAGGAAGCACATGCCTATCCCAGAGTTCCCTTAATAATAAATAAGAAAGGGTTTGAATTAAATCCTTCCACCCCTTTGTGGACAGAGACTCACATTAGCAAGGGCAGGCAAGGGTAAAATCTGATGTTGTGGACCAAAGCCACGCTGAGACACTTGTGCAGGGCTGAATCCCAGTCTTGGTCTTACTGACACCTCAGATTCTCATCCCCAGTTACTGACACTGAGTTGGGCACACTGGCTGAGAGGAAGCAAGGCGACTTCCCTGCACTTCAACGCTGTCCGTTGGAGATTTCGTGTACGTAAAAGTAAACATCAAGAGAAGAGGAGCGGTCTTTGTGATGTGTTGCAAACTCTAACAATGCAAACATTTTCAGTTTCATAATCATATTTAGTTAGACATAATTTTTGCATATTTTTGTTCTCAAAATTCCTTCTGTTGCATCTAAAAATCTGGTGATTTTCTCAAACTAGTTTTTGAGATCACAATTTCAATCAACGGGTTTGATCTTTCCAGAGGTTTAATCAACTTGAACAGAGGATTGTCACTGTTAGAAATAGGATAAGGTCTCCAGGCTAATCAAGGGTAAATGAAAAGTTCTTTGGGTGTAGGTTGTCACAGGAGATTAGGGTATAACTCAGAATTATTTAGGATTTTATAGCTTGAAAAAACATAAGAATTTAAAACTTCTAAGAAGGAAACATTGTGGTTTCCCTTCCCAGAACCACAGGACACTTGGTTCCTTGCATTGTCTCTATATTGCAAAGACCCCACTGACCAGGGCTACCCAAAGATGGAAGGAGTAGGGCAGAATATGATACTGTCAGTCATGAGCAGAAACAGAAAGGAGGAAGACTGCTAATCCCAGTACTTGGGAGGCTGAGACAGGAGGATCACAGGTTCAAGGCCAGCCTCAGCAACTTAATGAGACTCTCAGAATCCTAACAAGACTCAGTTTCCAAAAAAATATTGTAGCTCAGGGGTAGAATGGCCCTGGGTTCCCTAGCACCACAAACAAACAAACAAACAAACAAACAAACAAACAAACAACACTATGGGATATACACACAATGGAACTCTACTCAGCCGTAAAAAAGAAAAAAAAATATGTCATTTGCAGGGAAATGGATGGAACTGGAGAATATTATGCTCAGTGAGATTAGTCAGTCACAAAAAGTGAAAGGTTGGATTTTCCCCTCATATGTAGAAGCTAGGGAGAAACGGAGGCACAGGAGGGACTCCAGACAAAGGAGGAGAAACCTTAGTGGAGTGAAGGAGAGAGGGAGATGGGAGCGGGGAGGAAGACTTGAAGAGGGAAATACCTCAATGGACATGATGCGCACACACACAAATTTATCAAAGTCAATCACAATGTCGTGCAAGGGGAAGTGGGGAGAAGAAGGGAGTGGGGTGGGAGCTGGGCTCACTGAGTGCTGCGTGCATGTATGCCTCTGTCACTCTGAACTTCATCATGATGTATGATTATAATGCACCGATAAAATAAATTTTAAAATAGAGAAATAAAATACCAAATTAATGAGACAATCTAGACAAAACCCCATTTCATGAAAATAAAAGTATTAAAATAAAATAAAACAAAAACAAACAACAACAACAACAACAATAAACCTCACAGATATGGATGTGTGGGAAGGAGGATGACATCTCCTTTCAGAAGGAAGACTTGAGTGAACGCAATGAGGCGGGAAGCAGCACAATCCAACAAGCGAGCGAAGCAAAGGGTTATTACAGTTCTAGGCACAACTGGAATCCTCAACAAACCACTGAGCGGACAACACCTGGTTAAAGGACACTTGAACAGACTGGCCACGTGGACATTAGGAGGACGAGGAGACCACCAAGCCAGAGCATCTACGGAGCACTATCTACAGGAAAGAACTAAGTTCAAATTGCTGATAAAATTTTTAAGTGTCAGTATCTGCCTAAAAGTTGCCTTTGGGTTAATGAAGCAATTATTATTGTGTGTGGGAGGGGAGGGGTACTGGGGATTGAATCTAGGGGCATTCTACCTCAGAGCTATACCCTTAGACCTATTTTATTTTTCGTTTTGAAACAGAGTTTCATTAAGTTGCAGAGGGCCTCACTAGATTGTTGAGGCTGGCCTGGAACCTGTGATCCTCCTGTCTCAGCCTCTTAAGTACTGGGATTACAGATGTGTACCCCCACACCCAGATTTAATGCAGCAATTTAAGAACTGGAAATACCATTGGTGGAGGGTGGGCTTGAAACTCTTTTTATTAATGTGACCTGAGATCTTCCAGCAATTAAAAAACCAAATAAGCCAGGCACAATGGCACACACCTGTAATCCCAGCTACTCAGGAAGTTGAGGCAGGAGGATCACAAGTTTGAGGCCAGCCAGGGCAACTTGTCTCAAAATAAAAAATAAAAAAAGCTAGGATGTACCACAGTGGTAGAGCACCCCTGGGCTCCATTCCCAGTACCAAAGAATAAAAATTGGCAGTCTGATTAGGAAGCACATTCCTATCCCACTGTTCTTTAATAGTAAGAAAGGGTTTGAATTAAGTCATTCCACCCCTTTGTGGACAGAGACTCACATTAGCAAGGGCAGGCAAGGGTAAAGTCTGATGTGGACCAAAGCCATGCTGAGACACTTGTGCAGGGCTGAAATGTAGTCTTGGGCTCACTAACACATCAGACTCTCATCCCAGGAAAGGATGAGAAGAAGAAAGGAAAAATTGTGATTTTACCTTCCTTCCCAGGTCCAAAGGTCATTTGGTTCTGTCTGGACTCAAAACAGAAAGGAATGCATTGCCTCTATATGTTGCAAAGACCCCACTGACCATGGCTGCCCAAAGATGGCAACGGAGTACTGTGGAATCTGATACTGTCATGGAGCACGAGTAGAAAGGAGAAAGACTGCTGGGCGTGGTGGCTCACGGTCTCTTAATCCAAGGACTTGGGAGGATGAGACAGGAGGTTAGAAAGTTTGAGGCCAGTCTCAGGAGTTTAGCAAGACCCTCAGAAACTTAGCAAGACCCTCAGCTACTTAGTGAGACCCTGTTTAAAAATAAAAAAAAAATGAAAAGTGGTCTGGGAAGCTGGGAATGGTGGTGCATGCTTGTAATCCCAGTACTTGGGAGGCTGAGACAGGAGTATCATAGATTTGAGGACAGCCTCAGCAAGTAGTGAGACTCTCATCAACCTCGCAAGACTCCGTTTCAAAATAAAAATAAAATAGGGCTGGGGGTGTAGCTTGGAGGTAGAATGACCTTGGATTTCATCCCTAGTACCACAAAAAATAATAATAATAAAAAGGGGGCTGGGGATGCACATCAGAGGTAGAACACCTCTGGGTCAATCCCCAGTACAAAAAAGAAGAAAGAAAGGAAGGTAGGAAGGTAGGAAGGTAGGAAGGAAGGAAGAAAGGAAGGAAGGAAGGAAGGAAGGAGAAAGAAGAAAGAAAGAAAAAGAAAGAGGGAGGGGAAGGAAAGAAGAAAAACAGTAGAAAGACTTGAAGCCTTGAAGTGGGAGGTGTGTGTGACACGTTTTTAGCTAATTTTGACAGGCTCCTATACATAGTGCTAAGTTCTTAAATTTCTGAGTGACGTCATTCTCCCAACAAGTTTCTTAAACTGTGCCTTTTACAAACAAGTGCTTCTATTTCTAATGATGTCTTTCTGAGTAAAATGTTGAATCACACAAAGGATACAGATTAAAGAGGAAAGAAAACTATGCTGCGTGGGAGGGGCAGAGCTTTATAAAACCAGTCATTACCATGTCTAAACTGTGACACCTCTCCGGGAGCATTTCCAGTCAGACAGCAGCTCAGAGAAGAGCAAGGTATTCCAGCAATTTCCATGGCTATCTCTGTGGGATACATGGTTTCGGGCTTTTTTTTTTTTTTGTCTTTCTTCCTAGTGACATTATTCATATATTGAAAATTCAGATGTGGGATGTTATAGATGCTTAGCAATATAGTGCTGCTTTCTTAATTAGTTTAACCAAAAAATTTTAGTTCAAGGTTTGAATTAAATTTATAAGACTGAATTTTTAATCTCAGAAGCCAGCAAATGCCTATGTAGTATTAGCCAAAACCAAAATGTATATTTGCTCAAGTTGCGATGTCAATGTTATTCAACAGGTCAGAATGTGTATATTCTATACTTGGTATTATTTTGGCCCTGAATTAGATGGAAATAGCTACATAAATTAAAATATTTTACTCTAGCAATTAAAAGTATCTTTATATGTAAATAAAAGGAAAAAAGACTCAGTTTTCTTCTAAAATGAATAGCAGAAAGCCATAGAAATTAAGCAGTGATTTGAGTAGGATCAATCCAGTATCCAAATATATTTACTGAATTTAGTTCAATAATGGCTCTGTTTTGTGAAAGGGAAAAGTCAGCTACACTAGTTGATAATAGTTGATTGAATAGATAATTTTATACCCTGTACACAGACAATTATTCATTATGAAAGTCATCGACTAAATGAAACTGCTTCCAATTTGGCGATGGGAGAAATAGGTGGTAATTTGGGAAGGAATGCTTCCTTGTAACTATTGTTTTAGCTTATTTATTATTGATTTTTGTGGCCAGTTTCAAAATATTTGAATCATGTATCCAGACAAAAAATTGTTTTAAATGCTACAACAAACTCCAGTCTAATATCCAGGGTCAATGAGAAGAGGGATGTGGCCTCCTGGCACCTCCCAAATTCTTCATCACCTCTGCCAAGTTTCAGTGGTGCCTGCCAACCTGTGTTGCAGGAATCAAACCTCAGGAAACCCAGCCCTGCCTATAATTTCCATCCACTCACCCCAACGATAATATTAAACATTAGCAGGAGCATATGTTTGGAAGCTAATGAAGTTGTATGTCTTATTACGTTAGGACATCCACAACAGGTGTACCTGCTCTGGGAGGCTACTGACATCACTCTGTGGCTTCAATTTTGTATTGTCTTGGCAGATTCCCATCCAAACATAATGTGTGGGCTTGTCTGAAGAAGTAGGAATTGCTGTTGCATATGCTGTCTTAGATTTCTGAAATTATGATACTCTCAAATCTTGTTGGAAAAGTTTGTCAGAAAGTCACTAGACTTGGAATCAGAAAGTTACGATCCAGTTGAGCTCTGGAACAAAGTAGGCTTGCAGTCTACATCTTTCTATTTCCATTCCAGGAATTCCTAAGCTTTACTTGGGCGAGTGATTATGCGAATTGGATACAAAAGTAATTAGGTCACTGCATTATAGGCATCAAATATTATTTTTATGTGAAGTGTAATTAATTGTACCTCATTTAAAGCTAGGATTCACAGAGTATTTTTAAAGAAGTAAATGCATCTGGGAAAATTTGATTCTATTCTTATTAACTTTTTGTTCTTTATCAGGTTAGCTTGAATCCTAACAGTAGTAAGAACCCTTTTTGATAGTTTGTCTTGGGTTCTTTATCAGGTTAGCTTGAATATCAACAGTGATAATCCTTTCTGATAGTTTGTCTTGACACATTTTGTTAACGTCAAAGTGACTGGCTAAGCAGATTGTTAAAAAGAACTCAGAAGGAGAGAAGTCAAAATATACTTTTCTGTCTCTGATCTTTTATCTATATGTTTGCATAGGAATAGAGAAATATTTTATTTATATCTTTAATACTTAGCTTGTTTCCAAAAGGTTTTTGGATAATTTATTTAGAAAACCTGTACAATAAGTCTAATTAAGCATAAAGACTTTTAAATCAGGAGAAGGAAGAAGAAAGAAATTTCTGCACCACCCAAATTAATCTAGTCTCTGTGATGAAGCAAGAGAAAAAATAGTTTTTTTTTTAAATTTGATAAACTTTCTAGGAGCATAGCAGACTTGCTGCTTTCCTCTCTGTAGCATTTCTAAGCTATAACCTGCTTACACTCTGACACATCATGGTAGAGATGCATGTGTGTGAGTGAGGGACCCTGGGCTGACCTGGGCTCAGAGCCCTGAACCAGTCCATGACAGCCGTGTGGCCTTATACAAGTTACTAAACCTTTAGGAACATCAGAATGTAATTCATAAAATGGGGATAATCATATCTACCTCATATGGATACTATAAACATTAAATGAGACAAGATGAAGGGATAGAATTTCACCAAGTTTTTATTTAATTTACTCTTTTGACTTGATTAAATGAGATTGGATCATATTTTAAATAAGAAACTTTGATACAAACTCCAATCACCTTCTTGAAAAAAAGAGCTCACTTACCAAGGGTTCACACAAGATACCCAAAGATTAGAGAAACGAGCGAGGACCAGTCCCTGTTGGGAAGCCCTACCAGATCAGAGCACAGCTGTAGAGAGCCAGGACAACTACAGGCATGCCTCATCCTGGGACACCTCCCAGCCCTGCCTCCATTCTAGAAGCCACTGTCACAAGAACACTTCCCCAGAGATGATGAATGTCAGTGTTTTTTTATATATTTATGTATTTTGGTAAATTATAGGGTATGCTTTCAGTTGTGATGAAAGAAAGGCATACATCTAGAATGATGATTGTCCACAATGACACACACACACACACACACCTTGGGTGTTTCCCTGAATTCAGTTATAGACAGAGCCTTAGGTCACAGAAGGTGTGTCTGTCACTTGTTTTCAGATGGGTGACAGGTGGAGTGTATGTGTGTGTTTTGTGTGTTTCATATTCTCGGGAGTCGCCCTGCATTTCTGCCTGGCATTGGTCTCCCACCTAGGGAGAGTGTGACAGAGAAGGGGGTCCTTCTGGAATTCCCAGTAATGAACTCCACAAGACAGGAAGTTCTTTTGTAGCAAAGCTGTCATCCATGTGGTGTGCATAGGGAGGGGAGTCAGTAGATGGATGATAGTACCAACCCTCAGACAGAAGTCCAAACTACTTCTAGAAGCAGGGAATGTGAAAGAAGATTGATCGTATCATCTGGAGCCAACAAGAAGATGTGTGCTTGTGGCATACATTTGAATATGTGTGCATTCGTCGTGAGTGTGTGTGGTGTGGGTCTGTGCAGTGTGCATGTGGGTGCAGCATAGAGGTGGCAAGCATGACCCTGGTGGTCTCACCTGCCTAGCTCCAATTTCCACTCCTGCCCTTGTAGTTGAGCAGCAATGGTCACTTAACCTATGTCTATGGTAGTTTCTTCCTTTGCAAACAGGAATAGCAGTGCTTTCATAGGATTTCAGTGGGAGTTCAATGGTTAGTGCAGGTAAATTGTTCAGAATAGCGCCCATTAGACAAGAAGAGCTCAGTGAATGCTACTTATTATTATTTTTATCTATGTTCTTATATAGAGTAAGAAAGGTTACTACTCATCGTAAAATTGTTCACTACATGTCAGAATTGGCTACATCATTTACAGAGTTCAGTGAAAAACCAAAATGCAGGCTATTTCGAGATGTTGACAAGAGAGCGGTGCACCAAGCATGCACCCTTTGACTTGAGTTTGTCCCTGCCCTCATCCATGCTGTTCCATGGAGGAAGAACAGAGAGAGAGAGAGACCCTACCTTGTGCAGGGTACAGCCCGTACGACTGTGCTGACCTTACCCAAATGCTATGCCATCTTTTATAGCTGTTTCCCTTCCTCACTTCCTTTCCAGATTGAAGGAATGGAAGACCTTTATGTGGCAAACACCATCTTTGCCCTCAATTTCTTCAAGCATCTGGCCAAAACAAATCCCACCCAGAATCTCTTCTTCTCCCCATGGAGCATCTCATCCACCATGGCCATGGTCTACATGGGCTCCAGGGGCAACACTGAAGACCAGATGGCCAAGGTAAGTTTGCACAAAAGCTTCCTATTAGGTCTGAGTGATTCCCGAACCGAACTGTAGAATCGCTCTTGTTTTATGCTCAGGTTGTCTTGATTCTAAGAAGCAGCGATCATGCATGCTAGTCAACCACCAGTCTTAATAACATGTATTCCTTAGACTTAAATCTACAAAACAACCAAAGTAGACAACCCCTCAACTGTAGATAGCAAGAGGCATCTCAGAGTCTATTACCCTGCAAGAAGGCTGAAAATAGTTCATAGTGACATCTTTCATTTCCATCATGTATTGTTCACACTTTTCAAAGTGAGTATTTTGCACACATTACCTCACTTGGTTTTAAGATGAATTATCATTTTACAGATGAGAACATTGGCAGTGTGAAAGAAACACCTATTCCAAGGCCTCCCATGGTTTCACAACTCCTTGGTCAGACCCCTTCCCATTGCTCTGTCACAGTGGTGTGCTTATTCCCAATTCCTATCATGAATAGCCAGGCACGGTGGTGCATGCCGGCAATCCCCGTAGTTGGGAGGCTGAGACAGGAAATCTCAGGTTCAAGGTCAGCCTCAGCACCTTAGTGAGACTCTCAGCAACCCAGTGAGAGCCTGTTTCATAAACAAAAATAAATAAATAAATAAAAAGGTCTGGGAGTGTAGCTCAGAGGTAGAATGCCCCCTGGGCTCAAACTCCAGTACAAAAAAAAAAAATAATTCATGCACCATGTCTGTGATCACTGCAATCACAGAGATGCACAGGTCCATGCAGCGTCAGAGGACCTTCCCATGTTAGCCAGTCTGTGAGGTCATGCCCACACCGTGGGGCCTGGCATTGTGCACGGCCAGTCTTTAAAGTCAAGGTGGATAGGATGGGGGCAGCATGGTCAGAGATTTCCATGCCAAGGCCTCTGCCTGCCTGCCTTGGTGAATGGACAACAGATGCAGACAGGGGACACATTCCACGGTGTCTGGGAACTTAAACATTTGCTGAACTACTTCAGTTGCACACTATTATGGACCTGGAGGATTCATTCAGCACACTGAAAATCCTCATGATCCTGTTATTTCCTGGGTCAGTGGCCTGGATGTGGTCATCATATAATTAAAATTCCTTACATGCTACCATTAAAATCAAATGCTTTAAGCACCGCCAGGCATTGTGCTTTCGGTCACACCAAAATGCCACCGGCTGGTTTCTGATTTCCCATGAGAACTGCATCTAAGTATAAATACATCCTTCTCAGGAACATGATGACCCATTTAAGGTAGGTCTTTGAAGTATGAGGCTTCACATTGGCCAGCCTTACTGCAAGAGGACCAGGGGTGGACAGATTGCTCTCTGTGCTTGTGGCAGTTTAAACAGGGAGATTTATCATCAAAACCCAATTGCTCAATTTCTGAGAACCAGCAGCATTTTGCAATGCTTCTTCCCCCTTATCATCTTCTTTCCCTAGATCAGCCTGACTCAGAAAGTGGAGGGTTGTGTGTTTTCTCTCATATGTGGAAGCTAGAGAGAAATTGGAAAACAAAAAAGGAGTTCATATAAATGAAGAGAGATTCCAGTAAAATAGTGGAAGGGGATTAAGAAAGGAAGGTGTGGGGGGAGGCAGGAGACTTGATGAAGGAAACAGTTAAAATAATGTATGTACATATATGAAATTATCAGTATCAATTTCAATAACATGTATGGGAAGGGGGAGGGAGTGGGGTGTGATTAAGAGGGAAATGCTCCAAGTGCTGTGGGCATGTATGTTTCTATCACTCTGAGCCTCATTACGATGTAGAATTACAATGCGCCAATAAAAGTATATTTTGAAAAAAAGAAATGTTATAAAAAATACAAAATGTAGAAGACTTCAGGGTTTGAGGTTTTTAAATGTAAAGGAATCAGAAGCAATATATTTTGAGGCAAATGCTAAATAAGAGGGTCTGTGTTGTTAAAGTAAAAAACTTGATTTTGATAGTAAAGGAAAAATCAACTCCTTGGTCACTCTGGACATGGGACAGCTTTTCTGTATCTAAAATGTGTTTTCAGAACTTGGGACTATGCAAAGATTTTGCATAATCTTCTTATAACTCTGGCAGATGCAGGTTTTCAAATCCACATGCTAATTTGATTGCTTCCTAAATAAAAATGAAGAGAAGTTTCTTGACTTGGGGGAAGAAGCCCTGAGCTTTGGGGACTGACCTATCTTGAGTCATGACTTTGCCACTTACTAAATGTGTGAGGGCATCAGGACCCTCTGAATTCCAACTTTCTCATCCAAAAATGGGAATGAAAATGCATAACTTGCAAGACAGTTATGAATATTAGAGATAATATGTAAAGTACCTAGTAGCAGTAGTTGGAATAATAACTAATACTTATTAGTGCCAGGGACCTTTCTAAGTATTTCTTAATTCACTCACATAACACAAAATCTTATGATGTAGTTGCTATGATTACCATACTCATTTTGCTGACGAGGAAATTAGAAAAGAAATTAGAAATCTCACTAGGTTCCCAACTAATAAAAAAATTAGTTGGGGACTGATGTTGCTGGAAGAGGCAGTAGAGCCCTAATGAAAGAAAGTAATAAATATAAACTCCTAGAGACTGCGGTCTGCATGAGATCAGGGTGCCTGCAAGAGATGTTTTTCCAGCTCGTATATTTAGTGCAAGACCACGGACCTGTCCAGGCCAAGCTGCCACCCTGGGCCTCAGTGTGGCCCAGGGTCACCTTGCACCCCTACTTTTGCAGGGATGTCTCCCCGATGGATTTGCAGTGACTCGGGTTGGATTTACAGATGTCTGGGAGAACTCTGACTTAAGGGACAATTGCCTTGGAAGGGAGGAAAGTCAGAGAAGTCATGATAGGAAATATTCTTCTCTCATGGGGACAGAGTGGGTCCTCTTCTTTACAGAGTGTATAACAGGGCCGATGATCTATGCCTTGGGGGGGCAATTTAAGCCCCCTCAAGTACTATCGCTTCTCCCTGTAGCCCAGAAAATCTGGCTGGACATGGCTGCCTCTCCTTCATTAGCAAAGCCCTAACCATTAGACCATTTACAAGGTCGGCTCCTCCTCACCATGGGCCCCAGGGGGAAGTGCCATGGAACAGAAAGTCCCAAGGCTATTGTAGGTGGGGACCTGGGGGTGCTGAGGCTGGCAAGCTGGGCAGGCGACAGTGTCATGGGGGAGGGGACCTGGGGAAGCTCCTAGAAGCCAGTCTTCACCTGATAGCTTCATGTGTGTCGGTTGCGATCCCGCGACGTACCTGAGGGGAAAGGAATGAACCTACTCCCTCCTATAAAAGAACTGTGAAAGCACGCGGACGCTCTCTTGCTCGCCTGGATGGATGGACGCGCGCAGGGAGAATCGTTCTCCCTTTCTTAGATGACCCCCAACCTGTATCCCCACCTTTCTTAGATGACCCCCAACCTGTATCCCTACCTTTTTAAGTTAATTAAAACCTTTGCCTTTTTCTGAAAAAAAAAAAAAGAATGAGAGGGGCAGGCCAGGGGACCTCACTCTTTGGCGAAGGCCCTGCTAGACACTGGTCCACAGCTTTTATTCATTCCTGAGGGGGAGGTTGAGGTATGGATGCTCCTGCATGCTTGCAGGGCTTGTGAGATAAAATTTAACTAGTATATGTGCAGCGAGGGCTAGAGGTAAACGTTTAACTTGGCTGGCTGCAGAACAGTTGTAGAGAGTCACTGAGATAGTGGTTAGTAATAAAACCGCGGAGGATGTGCAGAAGATCCTTGAGACAATGTTTGACAAGCGGGATATTGGGAGTAGGCTCCTGCAAGAGACCCAGGAACGTTTACCTTGGAGGATCAGGCTGCTTTCAGATAGCTCATCAGTCTGATCATGGCTTTCCATGACCCTTAGACCTTCCCTAGGCAAATGTTAACCAGTTTCTGGCAGTCGCATTCTCCACAACTGTGTGATCTGAAACTGCCCACTTATAATATAAGGAGATTCATATCATCGCCAACCCCTGTAATTTGTCCCCAGTATGGACTATAATTTCTCTCTGCGTGTTTATAGTATGTGTAAATATTTAAGGTGATCCCTGTTAATATTGAATGATCAGTTTTTATACTTAAGCTAACTTTGACTTACGGTTTGGGGCAGATGAAAATGTGTTTTATATACAAGACCATTGCAAATAGAGAGAGATAAGAGGTCCTGAGTTAGTTGCATTACTTTCTTTAAAATACTGGCATTTTGCCAGGCATGGTGGCACATGACTGTAATCCCAGTACTTGAGAGGCTGAGACAGGAGGATTGCAGGTTCACAGCCAGCCTCAGCAACTTAGCGAGACTCTCAGCAACCTAGTGAGACCCTGTTTCAAAAAAAAATAAAATTAGGCTGGGGGTATAGTTTGGAGATAGAAAGCCCCTGGGTTCAACCCTCAATACCACACACACACACACACACACACACACACACACACACACACAAAATACTGGCATTTTATTTTAGGGAAGAGGTTATAAATCATCTCACAATAACAAATTGTTTTCCAAAATGAGTACTGTCTGAATTAGCATAAAATTCCTCATGTGGTTTCCTGTAAGGGAAATTTAAATTGGCCGTCACTTCCATGTCACATAGAAAGAGTGTCTGTGCACAGAGGCGGGGAACCAGGCATGAAACCACTTTAAATGTTCGATAGCCATTGCTTTCAAGAGTTAATTCAGCAGGAATGTGTCTTCTTTCTCCTTGATTCTGATCATAGGTGCTTCAGTTTAACAAAGTTGGGGGCTACGACATCGTCCCGGTGACTCCAGAGAACTTCGCTGGTTGCAACTTCACACAGCAGCTACAGAAGGGAACTTACCCTGATGCCATTTTACAGGTACCAGACTGATCTGTTCACATTCCTTTTGTATTCTATTTCTAGAACCTTCTTGTATCAAAGTTACAGTGTTAGACTTTGTGTTAGAAGGAAGTGTTAGAAGGAAGCTAATACAGTCTCCTCCATTCGCAGGGAGAAAACTAAAATTCAGAGTCATAAAGTAAATATCCCAAGGTCGACCAGTCAGAGGAGAGGACAGAGCCAGGGCAGAATCCAGACTCCACGACTTTTAGACCCAAACTGTTTCTAAATTTTATCTAGCCCCTCTGCCATTACTTGGGTATATGTACTTTATTTAAAAACTATTCTCTACCATGGCAAAGGCTCCTAGAGTATACAAGTGTGGGTGGAAATTTCCAGAGGGGGTGACAAATAATTGAGAAATGTTTAAGTCTAAGCACCAGTGACAGCATGAGAGACCACGGACTCTTATATGTCTATGTATGTATGTATGTATGCATGTAGCTATCTGTCTATGTACCTAATCTCAGGTAGCAATATCTTTTCTCAGTACTCTATTTTCTTGACAATCTGCGATCCAGCTATATTATGGGAACTGGGTATAGATGTGCACTTATCAGTAACCAACTTCCAAGTTATGCTCATTTCTGGATATGGTCAAACATCCATCCATCTATCCATCCATCCACCATCCATCCATCCACCATCCATCCATTCACCATCCATCTCCAATGAGTCAAGGGCCAGAGGAGGTAGAGGAGGCGCCTATCATATGGAGCTTTCCAATCTCCTACAATACCCAGCAGTCCATCTAGGGGACTTCCTCTGCTCCAGCCCAGGCTGCTGCTCTGAGTGAGCCCTGTGCCTTTCATTGTGTTTACAAGCTTCAGGTTGAACATGAGAATTCCCATTCATCGTGTGACTTTCTAAAACCTACATTCTCCACTGTATAGGCTACCCGGCAAAATGGGTATCCACAGGAGCTCTGGGACCCTTGTTAGATCATTACTAGGTGACATTTCCCCCGAATTGAGAGCTTCATAAATGACAAATATTATATCTATTCAAAGCATACAGTGTCATGACTTGATATGCCTACACATTGTGAAATGATTACCACCATCAAATCAATACATCTATTACCACAACTAATTGCCATGTGTGTATGGGGGTGTGGAGGACATTTAAAATATACTCTCTTCACAAAGCCCAAGAAAACAATATGATATTAGTATACTTTAGATCCTCAGAGATTTTTTATTTTATAAATATATGGTAAATTCTTTAGAGACCTTGAAGTCTTTTCCTTTGAAAATGAAAAGGAACCCACCTTTCTTCTAGGCTGTTGGTTATATAGCTTGGTTGAATCCAAGCTATAGACACAGTAAAATTTGAAACAAATTAAAAATGTATTCTATTAGCTTTAATGCACCACATCCTCACCAAAATCACTTCCTCAGAGGTTCCTCAAAAGCACCAGAAACACACACACGCACACACACGCTCACGCACACACATACACACACACGCACACACACACTCACAGCATTTTATTATTAAGTTGAGAAAATGTTATCATTGCTTAAGGAATATCTTGTTTAGTAGTCCTGTGTCATAAAACGAGAATCCCTTTTTTTTTCGTTTAAGGCACAAGCAAGAGACAAAGTCCACTCGTCCTTCCGCTCTCTCATCGCGGCGATCGACGCATCCACAGGGGATTACTTATTGGAAAGTGTCAGTAAGCTGTTTGGCGAGAAGTCTGCGAGATTCCGGGAAGTAAGTGAGGCCTACAACTGAAACGTCTGAGCCCCAAGACAGCAGTGGGGTCACGTTAGAAACTTCTCTACAGTTCATAAGAGCAGAGCCAGGATTCCACGCAGGCTGGAAGGCTGGCCTTCCATACCCACTGTTCCTTCTGCCTTCTCTGCAGGTTTTCCCCTTCTAAGGGCACATGTCTCTCTTGCAGAACAATAAATCAGGATGAGGAAAGCACCTGCTTCCATTATTCCCCAAGCCAAACCTCTTTGCTCTTATTCGGTGTCTATAATGCAAAGAATGCAAGAGGGCAGATAGAGTGGGGCTGGAGTGTGGTGAAGAGAATTTGTAATCTGTGCTATTTCCTCATTCAGTCCCCTCACCTTCCCAGCCAACTTCTACCCCAACTCCTAGTGCATGCCTCCAAGCCTTGACCGGAAGCCTGTAATTTACAAGCACACCACAAATTGTTCAATATATGTTCTGTGTAACCTTTGGCATTTTCCTGCTTTGAAGGAATACATGCAACTCAGCAAGAAGTATTACTCTTCAGAACTCCAGGAAGTAGACTTCCTGGAATGTGCAGAAGAAGCCAGACAAAAGATTAATTCCTGGGTCAAGACACAAACCAAAGGTAAAACTAAAGACATATTTTCTTTTCTTTTTTTTCCACTTAGAGAACTCTGATGTATCTTTTTAAACCATCCTTGAACTTTGCCCTCACTCCCTTAAAATTTGTCCAACTTTAGCTGTTTTGGTTAATGTGACTTTATTCCTCTATAGCTAAATGATGTTTTCATTTAGGTGAGGAAAAAATAGAGGCCTACTGATAGAAGGCATATTTTCAGTACTTAAATAGTCTGCTTTTAGGTATTACCATAGCATAAAATGAGAAGACACTGAAGTTTTCAAACATAGGAAATATCAATGTTGAAAACATTGTGGCTGTGTGCCCACTATGAACAAAAACAAAGGAAAAAAATATCTGCTCCTAAATTGAGTAATTGGGGTGAAGTACAAAGAATCATGGTAATAGAGGTGGGAAGGGTCAGGAAATTATTTTAACTCTTGCTTCTCCTCTTTCACCATTCACAGCCAATCTACTGTCAAGCTCCCTCCCTCCCTCCCTCCCTTCCTTCCTTCTTTTATTTTTGGTTCAGTACTGGGATTGAACCCAGCAGTGTTCTCCCTCTGAGCTACACCCCTAGCCATATTTTATTTTGAAACAGGGTCTTGCTAAGTTGCTGAGACTGGCCTCAAACCTGCGATCCTCATGTCTCAACCTCCCAAGTACTGGGATTACAGGCACGCACCACCACGCCTGGCTCTTCATCTCCTCTTGATTGTCTAAGCCACTTGTACCATTTTAACTCATGCCCTTGATTCTTCCATAGGCTCCCTCTTCCCTTTGTATTTTTCACAAGAACTCAAAGTTAATTAAACCATTCATCCATTGTTATTGAATTCATTCAGTCAGTCAGTCAACAAATATTTATCTACCTTATAACACCTGTGGAGATGAGGATAAAAATGGTAAACCCAGACATCATACAACTTACTGTCTAGTACAGTAGCTATGAAGTTAAATAAAATAATGTATTTGAGTCATTGGAATACTGCGGAGCAGGTGCTCACTATAAATTCATTGTTTCTTAAACCATTTTTTTAGAGATCACATTCAGGGCTCATGATTTCTGAGAACCCTCTCTGGCTCAGTCCTTTACTGACTTCTCAACATTATCATAGGACTTTTCAATATTTAGCCCGATTAGAGAACTTATTACGTACTGTTTCACAACTGAGTTTGAATGTCTCTTCCAGTACTCTAGGCTCTTTCACAACTGATTTTGAATGTCTCTTCCAGTGCTCTAGGTTCATCTAGGATACTTCTTCCTTTCTCATCCCTTGTATCAGTACTACTTCTACTGCCATAACTTAAAAATGTGTTTTGAGCCAGGCATGGTGGTGCAAGCCTATATATACCAGTACTTGGGAGGCTGAAATGAGATAGGATGATCATAGGTTCGAGGACAGCCTCAGCAAATTAGCAAGACTCTCAGCAACCTAGCGAGACCCTGTTTCAAAAACAAACAAACAAACAAACAAAAAATAAAAAGGTATTGGGGGTGTAGGTTGGAGGTAAAATGCCACTGGGTTCAACACCCAGTACAGAGAGAGAGAGAGAGAGAGAGAGAGAGAGAGAGAGAATGTGTTTTGAAAACCCATTCAATTTTCAGACAGTTACTGTCTAGCTCTAGGACTAAATGACATATTGTAGAAAGGCACTATTATGTTCACTAAGAGACACTTTCCTCTTCCTTGTGAATTGAATAACCACCAGACAACTTAAAACCTTTGAGCAAGCAATAGAAAACGAAGTGAAAATCTCCTTTCCAAAACTGATAGTAAATTTATACTTCAAACACATTATTTACTCATTTTCCATTGGAATCTAAACACCTTCTGGGAAATCTTTTTCATTTTTACTTATGCCTTAAGTAAATTCAGAGAAAAAGTGAATCTGAGCCTGGCTATGAACATCTCTGCAGAGTCTCTCTGGGAGCTTCACTCCCGATCCTTTTTTCTTTTTTGACAAATGTGGATCCTTTGTGTGACAGTTACTTGAAAGTTTTAATAAATCATAAGTTCACAGTTTTTTTATTACAAAACTTAAGCAGCTGTTGTGTTTTTCTGTAGGCAAAATTCCAACCCTGTTACCGGAAGGTTCTGTAGATGCGGAGACCAGGATGGTCTTGGTGAATGCAGTCTACTTCAAAGGAAAGTGGAGAACTCCATTCGAGAAGAAACTGAATGGGCTTTACCCTTTCCGTGTGAACTCGGTGAGAGAAACAAGACGTATCTTCCTAAGTATATATTTTAGGACCTTAGACAAGACACAGACAGAAAAATTAGAAACCATCCATTAGTTCTCCTACATGATGTGCTAGTTACAATTTATGCATCCTGGGCATTGATTTTTTTTCAAGCTACTGAGTATCATTCAATAATCTCCTACGAGGTAGTATGAGCAGAGGTGAAGACCGTGGTTTCTAATTACCCGTGCCTGGACTCACATGTCTGTCGGCTTCTCCCACTTACCCACAATGACCTCACTTACCTTTTATGCATTCAATGATTGGACAATATATCCAATTTTAAAGGTTGTTACAAGTGTTTAATGAGATTTAGCAGAGTTCCTGGCCCATGATAGGTACTGAACTAAATAGTTTATTTTCATTATTAGGTATCATCATCATCATCATCATCATCATCATCATTAGTGTTCTCTATCTTAATGGATATAAGTTTGAAAAGTTTCATAAGTTCAGAGTACCCACTATAAGGGTATACACATAATTTACTTTGTTGATTTTTTTTAGGGGGGTACTAGGAATTGAACCCAGGGGCATTCTACCTCTGAGTTCCCCCCCAGTCCTTTTTAAATTTTGTTCATTTTGAAACAAGGTCTCAGTAAGTTGCTGAGGGTCTCACTAAGTTGCTGAGGATAGCCTCAAACCTGTGATCCTCCTGTCTCAGCCTTCCAAGTACTAGCATTACAGGCATGTGCCACCATGTCTAATCACTTTGTTGATTTTTTAAAAAAATTTCTTCAAGAATAAAGCAGAACTCATTTTTAATGTCCAGTTATAAATCTCTTGACATCTTATAATTGACTATCATGTTTACTTTTTAATAATTTCAGACTCAACGCATACCTGTACAGATGATGTACTTGCACGCAAAGTTGAACATCGGATACATCAAGGATTTAAAGACACAGATCCTAGAACTCCCATATGCTGGGGATGTCAGCATGTTCCTGTTGCTTCCAGATGAAATTTCTGATGTGTCCACTGGCCTGGAGTTGGTAAGGCTTTGCAACTTCAATTGTTTTCAACTCTTGGGCTGAACATAACTTTCATGAGATGTTCATCTACACATTAGAAAATGCTGCACAATTTCACACAGTAATATGTACATGTGGCATATCTCAAGATTTCATTCAAAGCCTTAAAAGTACATCATGCATGTTGCTTTCTTACAATAATTTGACCAATCTATTACATTTTTATGTCACCCACGGAATAGTAAAGTCACTGGTCTTAGCATTAGCAGTGTTGTTTCCCTTCCTTTCTCCAACTCACTGGGTCTTTTTGTTTGTTGTTTTGATTGGTAGCTGGAAAGTGAACTAAGCTATGACACACTCAGCAAGTGGACCAGCAAAGACACCCTGGCTGAAGATGATGTCGAGGTCTACATCCCCCAGTTCAAATTAGAAGAGCGTTACGAGCTCAAACCCATCCTGAGGAGCATGGGCATGGAGGATGCCTTCAACAAGGCCACGGCCAACTTCTCGGGGATATCAGAGGGGAATGACCTGTTTCTTTCCGAGGTCTTCCATCAAGCCACCGTGGATGTCAACGAGGAGGGCACTGAGGCCACTGCTGGCACTGGGGCCATCATGACGGGCAGAACTGGTCACGGTGGCCCACAGTTTGTGGCAGATCATCCTTTCCTCTTCTTTATCATGCACAACATAACCAGGAGCATCCTGTTTTGGGGCAGGTTCTCCTCACCCGAAAATTGAAAAATTTCAGTTTCTGCCAGGATTTTGTAGCATGAGCTTTAAGCCTCAGAATTGTTATCTCAAGTGCCAAAAATGTACAGACTTTAAAAAAAATATTTCTGTTCTTCTGAACAACCTCTGCCACACACTAACTATAAACTCAGAAATTACTACATAGCTGCCAATTATAACATGATAACTCTATTAGTCATTTGATCTCCTAAAACAAGAGGATGCCCGTATAGTTCTTCCTCACTATTAGTTTATTTTATAGCACTAGTTTTACTATGTTATTTATTATTTTATATAATGGTGGTTTTTTATTATTGTTCACTGTCTATTTAATGTAACTGATAAAGTTACAGACACAGGTGATCAGTTAATTTCTATCTAAACAAATGTATTCATTTGTTCTTATAATAATGGATGAGTGTGTGTTCTTCCATGCACTTCCATAATAAATACCTAGAAGAAAGCATTAAACAACAGTTAGATATATATTATGTACATTTCTAGCATTATGTATCCCATATGTGTATCCTTAATTCAGGTAAAATTGCAAGCATGTAACAAATAAACATGTTCACATATAAATATTCATTTGTTATTCCTTTAGGTCTGCAGATCATTAGGATCTGTTGTACCTTGTGTGTTAGTCAGCTTGCCTTTACTGTAACAAAAATACCTGTGATAATCAACCTTAAAAACAGAAGGGTTAAGCCAGGCATGGTGGTGCACGCTTGTAATCCCAGTACTTGGAAGGCTGAGACCAGAGGATCCAGGTTCACGGCCAGCCTCAGCTACTTAGTGAGGTCCTCTGCAACTTAATGAGACCCTGTTTCAAAATGAAGAATAAAAAAATAGGGCTGGGGGTGTATCTTGGAGGTAGAATGCCCCTGGGTTCAATCCCTGGTACCACAAAAAAGAGAGAAGGGTTTATCTTGGCTCACAATTTTAGAGGTTTCAGTCCATGATGCTGTTGGCCCTGTTGCTTTTGGGCCTGTGATAAGGCAACACATTATGGCAGGGGGCATGTGGTAGAGCAAAGTTGCCTAGTTCATCTACAAGATGCAAAAGAGAAAGACGAGACCAGTATCCCACAGTCCCTCTTAATCCCCAGTGACCTGAAGCCTCCCACTAGGCTGCACCTCTTAAAGGTTTCCACTACCAAGGTGGTTTCTAATAGCACCAAGCTGAGACAATCCTTTAACCTGTGAGCTATTGGGGGACATTCCAGATCCAAAATATATAGAACACCTTGATTCTTAGTGGCTGAGCATCATGACTCCAAGGTGTATCTACCCAGCTTGCAAAAAGATCCAACGTGGATGGTGAGTAGGATGAGGTTGTGTAAAATTGCATTAGATCTTTCTTCTCAACAGCAAAAGGCACTGCAATTCAGAAGAATAGTCTAAATTGGAGTCCTTTGGTAGAACCAGTGTCTAACCTTATTCACACCAGGAATAATCACCACGTCCAGTGGTCCACAGAGTCAAGGTCACAGTCATCGAGCTGAGTGTTCAGAGCAGTGGAGGTGGACTGGATACAAGAGTAGGAGAGGAATATAAGATGTCTCTGTTTTGGGATGTTTGTCTCAAGTAGCACTGAATGCTACTGAGCATTCAGTGGGCAGAGCAGAACATATTTTAAGACCCAAGAACTGAGACAAATCAAAGGGTTGGAGGGTCTGACTGGCAGCAGAGTCTGGCTGCAGAGTCTGGCTGCAGAAGTATGGCTGGATCCTGGAAGTGCATTCCAGGCACCCCTCTTTGTGATGGAAGGCAGAAGTGTTGACCCAGTAGGCATGGTGGCTAAGCAAGTAGCCCCAGGACCCTGAGACTCTACATCCAAATCCCAGTTCTAACACATGCAGTCTAAGCATGGGCCAAGTTTGGTGCTTCTCTTTGCTTTGGTTTTCTTTCAGTGTAAACCGTTTTTATGTTTGATATGAAATCATGATTAAATGAGTTCATGCATATGCAATTAAAAGAATTCCTGGAACGGGCATGGTGGTGCATGCCTGTAATCAAAGTACTTGGGAAGCAAGTATGGGAGGATTGCAGGTTCAAGGCCAGCCTTGGCAATTTAGCAAGAACCTCTTTCAAAATAAAAAAAAATTTAAAAAGGGCTGGGGGTATAGCTAGGAGGTTAAATACCCCTGGGTTCAATCCCCAGTACCAAAAATGAAAAAAAAAAATTCTTGGTAGCTGGGTGTGGTGATGCATGCTTGTAATCCTAGTACTTGCGAGGCTGAGACAGGACGATTGCAGGTTTGAAACAAGCCTCAGCAATTTAGTGAGATTCTCAGCAACATAGTGAGACCCTGTTTCAAAATAAAAAAAAATAAAAAGGGTTGGGGGTGTATCTCAAAGGTAGAATGCCTCTGAGTTCAGTCCCAGTAACACACACACACACACACACACACACACACACACACACACAGAGAGAGAGAGAGAGAGAGTGAGAGAGAGAGAGAGTGAGCAAGCGAGACAGAGAGACAGAGAGAGAAAGAATGCTTGGCATATATAGTACTTCATAATACTAATTATTATTATCATTATTATTTTTAGAAGTATGTGTTGCTGGTCAAACATATATACCAAACCCCAGAAAATTATTCAGTTAATTTTTTAAAACTTGAATCATTCTTGAAAATTAGGAGCTTTTGCTTCTTCTCCATACCTACTCATTCCTTTTTCTGTGTACTTTAATAATTCATTCAGCACAGTTGTTATAGTTTGGGTTTAAAATATTCCTCAGACCTCATGGGTTAGAGACAGCCCAGTTAGTTGCTGCGGAGTGGTCTCTGGGGGCTTGGCCAGGGACAAGGTTTCCCCATTCCCCAGATGGCTGTTGCAGCTTCCTGCTCTTCCCTCTCCCCTGCTGCTGTGAGTTGATTACAAGTTCTTTCCTTCTCTTCTCTGCTCCCCACTATAATGCCCTGAGGACCTGTAGCCCTGGCTCCTGCTTAGAAGTTGGTCTAACAGGGGCTGAAATCTCCAGAAATGTGAGCAAATCAAATAAATCTTCCTTCCCTTAAAGTTTTGCATGTCAAGCGTTTGGGTCACAGTGGTGAGAATGAATGCTGACTGAAGTGGGAAGTGGTAACTTTCGGAGTGGTTTTGAGTGATTGTTAAAAAGCCTCATCTTTCACTCACATTATAGAGTTAAGAGTATGAGTATAGAATTCTAGGTTCAAAGCACTCTTCAGCACTTTGAGGCTGTGATTTCGTAATCTTTTGGCACTCAAGTTGCTGATGGGAAAGTTTATGTCTAGATAGTTCCTGCACCTCATACTTCTAAGAATGTCCCTTTCGGGGGCATTTCATTACATTAAGCTGATTGTTTATCATTGTTGTCACCACTTTTTTTTCAAATTATCTATCTCATCAGCAGTTTTTTTCTACCTGTAGACCTGCCTCTTGCTTCAGTACGCAGGCTCTCTCAGCCATTGCTATGGACTGAATGTTTTTGTCCCCCCACCATCCAAAATTCATATGTTGAAACTCTGATTCCCTGAGGTGATGATATTTGAGGGAATTGGGGCCTCTGAGAGATAATTAGGGTTAGATTAGGGGATAAGGCTGGATCCCCCATGATGGGATTAGTGCCCTAATAAGGGCATAAAGGGATCAGTGTCTTTTCTCTCTGCCATGTGAAGATACAAGAAGGCAACCATCTTTGACCAGGAGGAGGGCCTTTACCAGAACCCGAGCATGCTGACACTCTCATCGCAGATATCCACCCTCCAGAACTGTGAGAATAAATTTGCATTGTTTAAGCCACTCGGTCTGCTATTCAGTTATAGCAACCTGAACAGACTAGGGCAGCCATCACCTACTGGATTGCCACTGCCTTATTCTAGCTATTCTCCTGCATGCTTATTAAAATGATTTTGATGCACCTGGAGCTCTTCTATTTCTAAGAAAAATTTGAGTACCTAATAAATTCACACTGTTCAAGCATCGATATCATAAAAACAGTAATACAAAATCCCCCCTTCTCCCTCCTATTTCTCATTCACTTGGTTTCTATCCCTCTATTTATACTAGTAACATAATATTCAAGCTATAAGCAGAAACAGCAAACACATGATAACGACACCATACATTTTTTTGTGGTACTGGGGATTGAACCCAGAGGCATTCTACCTCCGAGCTACACCCCCAGCCCTATTTTTTATTCTTTATTTGGAAACAGGGTCTCACTAAGTTGCGGAGGGCCTCACTAAGTAGCTGAGGCTGGCCGCGAACCTGTGCTCCTCCTGTCTCAGCCTCCCAAGTACTGTTTAACACCATGCTGTTAACATAGGATATGATGGCCTCTTTCCCTCTTCCTGCCCCTAACAAGCAACTAGATAACACAGAAGCATGATCTTCTAAACATAGACAGACTTCTAATAAGTAGAGGTTTTAATGAAGAGGTAAGTGGAAAGGGAATCTAGAGAAGGTTTTGGGGGAGAATGAGTAAAATTTAATCTTGTGTCTTTAGAGGAGATCAGTTTCTTGGTTGATGCAGCAGAATCTCCGCTAATGCATGTCAGGGGACCTTAGGCTCTAGAACAAGCCTTTGAGCTGAGCAGGGCTGCGCCCCAGTTGTTCTGCTGAATTGCTGCCAGGCAAGGCGAGCATTCCTTTTATCTGGAGCCTTCACAAGACACTTCCAGCGAAGAATACTGCTGGAGCCATCCATGGATAATAATATCTGCTCAGAACAAGTCAAGCAGGCGTCATGGATTTCCTACCACAGGTCCAATTCCTTGTGAAATCGAGAGTAGCATTCTGTGGTAGGCTCTACACCAAGTTTCTTTCTTTCCTTTTTTTATTTTTTGGTACTGGGGGTTGAACCCAGGGGCATTCCACCTCTGAGATACACTCTCAGCCATTTTTATTTTGAAATTGGGTCTTGCCAAGGTGCTGAGGGGCTCTCTAAGCTACTGAGGCTGGCTTCAAACCTTCAGTCCTCCTATCTCAGCCTCTCAAGTTCTGGGATTACAGGACTATACCACCACACCTGGCTCCACACCAACTTTCAAATATTAAAATTTGAGCTAGTTTACTCAGAAGGTAAATAAAAAGGGCTGGGGGTGTAGTTTGGAGGTAAAATGTCCCTAGGTTCAATCCCCAGCACCAATAAATAAGTAAAGAAAGAAGGAAAGAAGAAAGGAAGAAAGAAAGAAAGAAAGAAAGAAAGAAAGAAAGAAAGAAAGAAAGATGATATACAGTCCATCATGGAGTGCCACCTGGATTTTTATTAAGGTAAATTTCCAACTGGGCATTATGGCGCACTGGCCTGTAATCCCAGTACTTGGGAGGCTGAGACAGAAGGATCGCAGGTTCAAGGCCAGCCTCAGCAACTTCCCATCCCTCTCCTCACTTTCCTCACAAGTCCTCCACGTAAAGGCAAATGAAACAATCACCTTATTATTTTTTCCTTTGTAATAAATAAAGAGGAGGTAACCAATGTCCCCACTCAGTAACTGTGTCTCATTCATGCCAACCCTTTGTCCCTGCTGGTGGGGAGCTGTGATGGCCTATTCACTGGAGTCAGGTTCTGGCTCCCCGCCAACACCACCAATAAGAACAGAACAGTTTCCCGGGAAGAACAGAACAGTTTCCCGGGTGCCTCTCACACCCAGTTGTTCTAAGTGCAGCTCTGACAGGTTAACAGTAAATAATTCATGAATAGCATTTCCATCTTCTTGCTCATCATTACTCCATTAATTTAAAGTTTTCTAATTAAAACAAAAATCTACCAGAGGAGACCATGTCAATTCTTGTCAGTTGGCAGCGAATAGAAGGGATTAGGCAAGGACAGTGTGAGTTACAATTTGTCAGAATTCAGGTCTCCACATGCAGACCGCCATGGAAAAATGGGAGTAATTGAATAATTTAGCCAAGACCTCAACCGTCTATCTTTGTCTTCTTATTGAAACTTCTGGCCAAGATAAGCCTGAAAAGAAAAGCGTGCTGGCTTGTGAACGTGAATCAATGGGTGGGGTTAAGAAGAGGGAGGTGCCACCATTTCTTAAAAGACATTTCTCCAGTTAAAAGTTACCTCACCCTTCAGCCACAAGCTCTCCCACTAAAACAACAGCTTGCCAGTTCTTCTCCGGCAGAAGGAAACAAGGTATTGTAAATATTTCCATGGTTAAAAAAAACTGTGTTTTTTCTTCTTTGTTGTAATGTTTAGCTAAATAACAAATGATGGAGACACCCTAAAACTCAGAAATAGTCCATAAGGCTCCAGTCTCTGAGTTTCTCCATACATCAGAGACTTAGCTTCGAGCTGGTTCAAAGTTTGGACTTGAAGGAAGGCTGAGAGGGGGAGAGAATTCGTTTTCCATGAAGTTAGTTTAATTGTTTTACTAGGAATTGTAAAACCACTGCTGGGGTTTCCTCCAGGCACATCTGGATTTGCTGCCTCTGTATCTGTCAGCTTAAGCAAAGAGAAACAGAAGATTATCAGACGAATGGAGCCCAAACCCTCTGACCCTTGAGAAGAGGGGGTATGGCAACAGGAGCTTCCACCCTAGTCCTTCATATATGGAACCGATGGTTTGTCCCTCTTAACTTTTCCCCCACCCATCACGTTCTCTCCTGTCCCATGGGCATTCAGTGTTCTCCTCCATGGTATATCTAAGTCTTAACCTCTTCCTTCTACCAGGTGAACTTCAAATCCACCCAAAATATTACCTTCCTCAGAGAAGGGCTCTAGGTGAATAGAGAAATGCTGGGGGCTTGGGGAGCACTGTTTACTGGTATGCTCAACTGACAGGTAACATCATCAGCATCATTATCAGCAGGGCAAGAGGTCTTCAGCATTCTCTCACTGAAAAAGGACAAGAACATCTTTCCCTCCTCCTCCTCCTCCTCCTCCTCCTCCTCCCCCTCCTCCTCCTCCTCCCCTTTCTCATCTTCTTTCTCTTGCAGGATGACTAGTCATCCTTTATCACCAATCTCTTTCTTACCCTTAAACATCTTAAAGACAAAGAGCTACATTGACAAAAACAACTGTTTTCAGGGTCAATAGAACGGGGTTGCAATTTTGACTCTGCTGCTACCCAGCTGTGCATCATCACTTGGCTCCTTCAGTCTCTCTGGTCCTGAGTTTCCTGATGGGCAAATGGGAGTGTGAGTTAGGTGGACTATAAGGTTCCTTCCAACTCTGATATGCTAGAAGCAGGTCTATCTACGATGAGATGTTTTGAATACTACTACCTGTCCTTTTCATACTTTCTTATTCTTTGCGCGCGCACGCACATGTGTGTGTGTGTGTGTGTGTGTGTGTGTGTGTATAGTTAGTTTGTAGTTTCCCCAAACTGCAAAAGAACAATTAATTTTGAAAATGGCATGGTATGGTTTCAATTGCCCAACTCTTGTATGGATAAATTATTTCCTGTAAAATCTCATCCAAATTCTGCACCATTCAGAAAGTACTTTTGACTGGGTTAAATGGCTGGCTTAGCATTTCCTTAAATTTTTCCTTCCTTCCTTCCTTCCTTCCTTCCTTCCTTCCTTCCTTCCATTTCTTTCTTTCAGATTGAACCCAGGGATATTCTACCTCTGAGCTATACATTTAGCTTGATTTTATTTTTTATTTCGAAACAGGGTCTCACTAAGTTGCTGAGGCTGGCCAAGAACCCGAGATCCTCTTGGCTCAGCCTCCCAAGTACAGGGATTACAAGTGTGTGCCATCACGCCTGGCTTCTCTAAATTTCATTTTTTAAAAAAAGCAGGAATTGATCCTTTTATATGTTCTGGGTTACACCTGCTACGTGAATGATGATATTAATGAGCTTAGTAATAAGGCTGAAGATAATGAGATATAAACTTTTCACAAGAAATTAGCTCTTTCATTAGAGAGAATGTTGTTTTCAGGAATTTGTTACATGTGAATAACTCTAGAATAACCATAAATGGTAGCTAGAGAGATGAAAGTCCCACACCCTCCACCATTACAACTCCCCCACTTCATGGTGAATAGGGTTTGGCCATGGAGCCAAACATTTTCGACACAAATGTAATTCATGAGTTTTAAAAAAAGATATAGCCTAATATATTGGGTGTAATGGAAATGTCATTTGAATGAACATGTTAGAGGAAGTAGAGTAGTAATTTCCAAGATGGTATTTTACTTGTCAAGAAAAAATACTCACAGGCAAGTTTCCAGCATTTTTTGAGGGTGTGGAATTACTACAAAACCAGAGTGCTCTTTTTTTTTCTTTTAAAATCATATAAATGTCACCTGGGATTATCATGAGTGTTTGTGGAAGGCAGAAGCCACACCTAGGGCATGAATTAGAGGCTGGGAAGCTGTTTGTTTAAGTGTAAGTCTTTCTCTAAGAGGGATTTCAACAGTTTCACTGTTAACTCCAAGTTCTGATGAAACCCAACTATATATACACATACACACACACACCTCCCCTGGCTCAATTACTTGACCACAGAGAACTGACTTTTTCAAAGCTCTGGCACAGGTGCTCTCAGGGCAAGACCAAGCTCTCTACAATGTTGGTACCAATGGAAGTTCCTAAACCTGGAAATATGGCTCATTTTTAATCATTTAATCAACTTGAGAAATTATTTGACCATACAATGACAGTAGATTGAACTAGCTTCGTCTTTGATAGAGATTTCAGTTTTTAAACTTAAAATCTAAATGTTTAATTTTAATTTAAGTTTAAATTAAAATGTCAGGGTTGCTAGAAGTGAAATTTAGAAGCTGAATGTCATATATATCAAAAAAGATGAGAAAATCAGAGTTCTCTTGTTCAAGGTTACTGAGTGAGAATAAAGACAAATTAGTCTTCATTTCTCAACTTCTCTATAAGCATTTCTCACTTACTTGTGCATGATTTCAAGTTTACATAAATAAAAATTGGTGGCTAGAGACCAAATAATGAACAAGGATGAATAAACACCCATGTTTTGTGCAAAGTTCTGAGATAGGTACTATTGGGTGTACAAAGCAGTATTCAAAGGAAGTTTTACTCCCAAGGAGTTTAGAAAGACAAATTATAAGCATATGAAAACTAGTGGTGTGATGAATGTCCGTCAATCAAGTGGTAAAAAACTATGTTATGGGAACAAGCTGCTAACTGATCAGAATCCAATTGTTCGCTAACACTCATTAGCACTAAAATTTGAGGGAATTCTCTGGGATTCAGTGTTTTGTTTGTACTGGGGATTGAACTCAGGAACATTCTACCTTGGAGCTACACCCCCAGTCCTTTAATTTTTTTTTTTAATTTTGAAACAGGGTCTCACTAAGTTGCTGAGGTTGGCCTTGAACCTGCGATCTTCCTGTCTCATCTTCCCAAGTACTGGGATGACAGGTGTGCACCACCATGCCTGACTTCCGTGTTTTAATATATAAAGTAATAATATTGAATTACAAGTTTGCTAGAATCTTTTCAGCTCTTATGAATATATGTATATATGGATATGTATACACACATGGTTGCATACTTTTACAAAAATAAAATTAATGGAAAGGATTGAGTATTAACATATTCTCTATCATTTGCTTTACTTTTTCTTAGGTTTTCCCAATGGACTCTGTAGCAACATCCATCAACCAGTTTGCCCTGGATTTTAGCAAAAAACTAGCTGAATCTGCTGAGGGTAAAAATATTTTCTTCTCTCCATGGGGCATCTCAACTTGCCTGACCATGGTGTATTTAGGCACCAAAGGTACCACAGCAGCCCAGATGGCCCAGGTGAGTGGGAAAGGCCAACTATCCTCTGGTGCCTGAAAACTAAATGCTTTCTCTGCCTTTTAACTTCAGTTTTCTTTTGAAAACCCAATAATCCACATTTTATAACAATGCCTTCCAAAACAAAAGATACATTTAAGAAAAAAAAAACTTAAACCATACAATATAGACTAGTGAAGGATATCAATTTGGAAATTGTGTCTAGGAAAACCCTTTGAAAAACCTGTATCCTCCACCAAAATAAAATGGAGAAATGATGTGGTTATTGGTTTTGGTTCAACACCCAGAACTGATGTTTTCATGATTAGCCTGTTTCAAGAAGTAATGAGTCAAACTTTACATAGTAGACTTATTCAACATCTTCCTAATCTTAAAAGGATTTTCTTGAACACACACACACACACAGAAAATTATGTTCCTCATGTATTGTTTGGCTATTTCTTTGCTTAATCGTTGTCTAGACAATTATATATAAATATATGAATACATACACATATATTCACTTATTTGTGTAGATAAATGCTTATCTTATAAATAAAAATGAAAAGAATAAATTCAGCTCTAAATCTTGCAACAATTGAAAGACCAAATAGCAGAATTTCTACCCAAGATGGTTCCCTCTGTGTTAAGCGTGGGAAGGGACACAGCCAGTAATTTCGAGTGAGATAGAAAGTTGTATGTTCTCTGAGTTTGGGTCTAGGATATCACCCTAAATCTTCTAGTTCACAAGATACTGTGTGGTTTAAAAATAGCATACCAGCCGGGTGTGGTGGCTCACGCTTGTAATCCCAGTACTTGGGAGGCTGAAACAAGAGGATCAGGGTTAGTGGCCAGCCTCAGCTACTTAGTGATGCCCTCCGCAACTTAGTGAGACCCTGTTTCCAAATAAAGAATAAAAAATAGGGCTGGGGATGTAGCTCGGAGGTGAAATGCCCCTGATTTACATCTCTAGTTCTGCAAAACAAACAAACAAACAAATAAATAAATAAATAAATAAATAAATAAAATAGCCATCACCAACAACAAAATCTTGGTTCACGACTGGGTAATAATCAGCTGATTAACTAAAAAGGCTTAATCATTAATGTGATAGACTTATTCTTAAGTGGATTCCAATTTGGGCCCATTTCATATAAATAGATTCCTGGTTGTTGCTTGTCCTTGTTTTAACTATTAACAGCTTCAGCGGTAATTGAGCCTAATGAAGTGGCCATTCATCTCCTTTTCTGTGGCAGGTGGTCCTTGTCTGTCTCCATGGTTGAGTGCAACCCTTTTTAAGATGTACTTTACTTCTCATTGTGAGCTTGGTCCAGGGTGTGGGAGATAGAATTATCTATTGCCTTCTGTTCTACTATTATATAATCCAGGGGAAACAGGGGTAGCCACATCCTTCCTGTTAACTCTCTAATGAAATGCTGGGGTGAACACAACACTTATGTCCATATATGTCAAGTTGTGTTAAGACATGGGGAATGAAGCACTTAACTAGAAAAATAACTGAAACCCTTGCGTTTTCCAGATAATTGAAGTAATGGTGGCTTCTGCTTAAAATGTCTAAATGATGGTCTCAATTCAACACATAGCCTTTTCTTTTTTCCTATTATTATTTGTGTGCGGGGGTGGTACGGGGGATTGAACCCAGGGGCTTTCTATCTCTGTCCTACACCCCCAGTCCTATTTTATTTTATTTTTTTTTTGAAGCAGTATCTAAGTTGCAGAAGGCCTTGTTAAGTTGCTGAGGCTGGCAGGGAACCTGAAGTCCCTTTTTCTCAGCCTCCCAAGTACTAGGATTACAGGGTGCGCTACCACACCCAACTCCTATTATTATTTTTAACTAGCATATATTCATTACTCTTATTTATGGGTTACAGTGTGATCATTCAATCACATGTAAACAATGTGTAAAATGACCAAATTGGGGGTAATCAGCATTTCCCTTTTCTTAAACATTTGCTATTTATGTTGAGAATCTTTGAACTCCCATCTTCTGCTTCTTTTTAAAATCTATAATAAATTGTTGTGAACTAGAGTCACCCTACTATACTATAGAGCACTAGAATTTATACCTCCTATCTAACTGTATTTTGGTACCTGCTATCCAACCTCCTTCTATCCTCTATCCCCCCTCCTTTTTTCAAGCCTTGAGTGACCATTATTCTGCTAAGAATATAGAGAAAATTGAACTCCGACTCACTTTTTCCTACTGTACTTTTACAACACAGATCCCTTCTGACACCAGATGTGTGAGGTTCCCCTCTGCACAACACACCAAGCAAGCAATTTTTGGTGAACACCAGCCTTAGGTCCTCTAATTTAATTCAATTCTGACACTATTTCCTGGAGATAGCATCAGGTCCCATAGGTTCAGGGCTATGTCCCCAAGACTGCCCCCTCCACTCTGAATTCAGAGGCCAGTCACAAGCTCCAGGTTGCTCACCTACACCGCTGACCAAACAACTATAAGTCAGGGTTCCCACACCCCCTGCTTGGGTTTCAATTAATTTGCTAGAGCAGCTCTCGGATGTCAAGGACACACTTCTGTTTATTGGTTTATTATAGAGGATATTACAAAGGATACAGATGAAGAGAAGTGTAGAGCAAGGTATGGGGGAAGGAGCAGAGAGCTTTCATGCCCTCTCCCAGCATGCCCCCTTTAGGAGCCTCCACCTGTTCAGGTGTCAGGAGCTCTTGGAATTCTGTCTTTGTTTTTTTTTTTTTTCACAGATACTCTCTTGTATAGGCATGATTGAAGGACAGACAACCGTGTAGAAATGTAATGGACAAAAAGGGGATGTTCTAATGCCAACAGACTGGGGAACCTTCAGGCTGTCTGCTGAGGCTCTCCTTGGCCTCTCTGCAGCATTTCCTCCTCCCAGGGACAGGGAAGGACCCCTTGGAAACAGGGGTTGCAGGATCTACTATCAGATAAGTAGGTCAGAGAATATCTTTAGGCCAGCTCCAAGACAGAAAGGTGAAGGAAGACTAGAGCATGTTTGTAGTTTCCAAGACCCATGTTGGGGAAGAGGAATTCTAGTTTCTATGGCCTGCCTGAGGGAGAGAAAGGAGAAGGGGAAAGGAGGGCAGGAGAAGATCAGAGAGAGAGAGAGGGAGTTGTTTCTTTCTGAGGCTGCTTCTGAAGTCTAACTACCCTAACTATCTTCTAGTCACTTGGGAAATAACAAAGACTTTGGGAGTAATGAGCCAGGAACCATGGACAAAAATCAAATATATGTGCCACAGTATCACATCTACTCTCTACTTCCATGCAATCAACTTCTTTAGCTTCCACACATGAGTGCCTGGCTTATGTCACTTAACATAATGTCCTCCAGTTCTATCCATGATGCTGCAAATGACAGGATTTCCTTTTTTGAATGACTGAGTAATGTTCCATTGTATATTTGTACCATATTTTCTTTACCCAGTCAGGTGTTGATGGGCACCTTAGTTGATCCCTTACCTTGACACCTAGTTTTTTTTAAACAACATAGATATAAGTGAAATACGAAAAATGAGAGAATTTTACCTCAAGGTATTTTCAACATCCATCCTGAATTCCTATTCAAAGTATTAAAATAAGGAAAATATAAACTTAAATTAGACTTTAAAATTTTTACTTAAAAAGCAGCTCTTGACTTACTTTGTTAGATTAACTAATACATTATTTAAGTCAAATCAGAGCCTCCTTCTTTAGTCAATTATATATTCTGCAGTTATAATAAAGACTGACTTGTAATAACAATAAATGCTGGAAAGGATGGGGGGGAAGGAACACTTAAACACTGTTGGTTGGATTGTAAATTGGTACAATGATTACAGAGATCAGTGTGGAGATTCCTCAAAAGACTAGGAATGGAACCACCTTATGACCCAGCTGTATCACTCCTTGATATCTTTCCAAAAGAATTAAAGTCAGAATACTACAGTAATATGGGCATACCCATGCTTATGGCAGCACAATGCACAATAACCAAGTTATAGACCAACCTAGGTGTCTATCAACAGATAAATGGGTAAAAAATGTGGTATATATACAAATGGAGTTTTACTCAGCCATAAAGAAGAGCAAAATAATGTCATTTGTAGGAAAATGGATGGAACTGGCAACCAGTTCATGCTAAGAACTGTTCATACTAAGTGAGATAAGTCAGACTTAGAAAATCAAGGACTACGTGTTTTCTTCCATATGTAGAAGCTAGAGAGAAAAAAAGAAAGAAAAAAAGAAAAGAAAGAAAGAAAGAAAGAAAAGTCCTGTCATTTGTAGCATCATGGATAGAACTGAAGGACATTATGTTAAGTGACATAAGCCAGGCACTCATGTGTGGAAGCTAAAGAAGTTGATTTCATAGAAGTAGAGAGTAGATGTGATACTGTGGCACATGATGAAAACAGGAAGAGAGAAGAGTAGAGTAGTGGAAGGGGACTAGGGGAGGTTTTAGGAAAGGAAACAGATATAATAATGTTATGTGCATTTCTGAAAGTATAACCATGAATCTCACTATATGTACAATTACAGTGCACCAATAAAATTTTTAAAAAGAAAGACTGACTTCTATGTATACATGCTTATTTCATATGATTTCTCTCTGCAAAGTGTACTAAACTTGTCTTTTTGTTGAAATTACAGGTGCTGCAGTTTAGTAGAGATCAAGACAGCAAATCTTGTCCTGAAAGTGAAAAGAAAAGGAAAATGGTATTTATTATCTTTTTAATACCCACTTGAAAAGTAAGGAGAAAGCACTTTTAGCACATATAATTTGGTGGTTAATTTAAGCAACTGTCAACAGGTAACTTTTCTGAAGAGCATATTAACATTATAGAAATGTCTTTAAATTACAAAAGTATCTACACTTTTCAAAAGAGTCATATTTCCCTTTTATCTTAACCCTTTTTATTTCTCGACTGACTTTGCCAACTGCATGTGAAGAAAACAATGTCCTCCTCGGCAGTAAAGGTTTTGTATTGATGACATTAAAGAAAACATTTTTATCTATCTTAGAATTGTTTTCAGTTTTGTTTGCAGTACACCAAATAATTTCATTTAGCTATAGGTTGATCACATATGTTTAGTTCTTATTCAACATTTGTTTTGACTAATTCCTTCTTTTTTAAAGGAATGCAAGTCGGGCAGGGTTGAGGGAATACAGTCTGATTTCCAGACACTTACCACAGAAATCATGAAGCCCAGCAATTCCTACGTACTTAAAACAGCCAACAGGATATATGCGGAGAAAACATATCCATTTATCAAGGTAAGTGCACATGTCTTATCTTAAGCCAATGGGAAATTAATCAATAAACTACACATTTCTCTAGGAATCCCAGAGACAATCTTTATGTGTTCAGTACTTCCTGTTAAACAATCATTTAAACTTGCCAATAAGTGTCTAGTTGTGAACAAAATCAATAACTGGTTTCAAACCAGATCTAATAATCAGATCTTTATGTGCAGAATACATGGGAATATAGCAATGTGGTCTATATAATCCCTGGACCAACATTTATTTCACAAGAAACAGAGCAAAAAAATATTGGGTCATTATGTAGGGCAAGTCTAAAGAAGCAAAGAGTAGTGTTGGTCATAGGACTATTGCCAGAGCCTGTGTCCTTGAGAACAGAGCTGACGTGGGATGACATCTTCACATCAGGACTTTACAGACTTTGGAAACATGGACCATGAAAAGATGCCAACTTCCCCCCTTCGCTAATGGTTGAAACTTCACCAACGCAGACCACAACCTTATCCTGCTGAGACTCAAAGTGTCCCCTCAGAGTGGTACAGTCAGTCATTTATCTCTCTCAGTGGGAGGAGCCAGGCATGGTAGCATGTGCACCCATAATTCCAGGACCTGGGAGGCTGAAACAGGAGGATTACAGGTTGGAGGTCAGCCTCAGCAACTTAGCCAGATCCTCAGCAACTTAGTGAGACCCTGTTTCAAATTTAGAAAAAAATAAAAAGGGGTTGGGGAATAGTTCAGGAGTAGAATCTTCCTGGGTTCAATCCCCAGTACCAAAAAAGAAAAAAAGAGAGAGAAAGAAAGAGGGAGAGAGAGAGAGAGAGAGAGAGAGAGAGAGAGAGAGAGAGCGCCCAGGCATCCAGGAAGTCAAGAGCAAGGAAATGGAAATGGGTTAGGGTAAGAGGGTAGCAGTAAGGCAAATAAAGCTATCATGTGGTGGCAAGCTGCGCTATCCCTCCATTTCCAGAGAATTCTGGGGAGTGCAGGTCTTGGGATTTGTTCTTACTGAAGACATAAAACCAGCAAAATGACATCTTAAAGACAATTTCATTAATGATCAGCTCATGGGCTCCGGTTGGATTCAGAAGTAGGCACATTGGCTGAGCTCAGTGACACTTGGAATCGAGAAGGGCATGGACATACCGACTTCTTTTTATGTGTCCACAAGTGTCAAGTTAAGATAGGGACTGGTGTCTGGTGTGTCAAGAATATTATAGTTTTTATTTTGCAAGATTGTAAATTCCACAGAACTTAGACTTCAGAATCTGTAAACTGCTTCTTGGAAGCAGAATTAACTCATCACTTTATATTGCCTATGAGTCCTCCATAAAGCAAGAAAGCTAAAATACCACAGCATGTGTGCAATAATAAATTATGTCCCCAAGGCAAGTGTCCCCATAGCAGCACTCCTAGTTACAGCCCACTTACGATGACTGCCATCGGTGTGCACACCAAAGGGTCAGAAGGCGTCCACCTGGCCGGTTCCCTTGGAATGCCTGATGAAACCTTTAGCCATCTTAGAAATCAGCTGTCATGGCAGAATACAGCTTTCTTCAGGGGCCTTTCAAGTGTCTGGATGTTTAGAGTCCACAGAAGGTGGCTGCCAGACCCAAGGGCCTTACTGTAATTCCATCCCTGCCATAGAAAGCCAAGCTTAGCTACCAATACCCCCTGGCCACCATGATTTGTAGAGTCTTCCCTTCCATTCTGCCCTTATTCCCAGGTATGAATAAGAACAGACAAGAGGAGGCAGAAGTCCCAGACTGTGGGTGGCAGATCTTCTTTCCACATGTGGTGTTCGGCATGGCTTGTTGGTTAGAAGAGGGAGATGCTTAGATTTCAACAGAACTGAGAGTGAGGAAAGAAAGAAGGGAAGGGTCAGGTTGGGATCTGCAATTGGCCATCTCCAAGGTTTTTATGAGAATCTAAATAGGTCTGATTTCTCAGTTTGGGGCAAACTCCACCAAAGAGGATTTTACCTGTGTCTTCCAGAAATATTTAGATGACATGAGAGCGTATTTCGGTGTGGAGCCACAGTCTGTTAACTTTGTGGAAGCTTCTGACCAAATTAGAAGTGAGATCAACTCCTGGGTTGAGAGCCAGACTGAAGGTAAGCTGTCACCCAGGAGTCTAGGAGTGGTTATCCAAGCATCGCGTGTTTACCTGAATTTGTGCCACATGTATCCAGGTATATTTCTAACGTAGAATCATGGATGCATTCCAAATAGAATGTTTATCACTATTCATGTCCATAACTTTTAGATTCTCAGCTTTTCCAGTAAATCCTATCTGAAACACAGAAACCAAGCAGAGTAGACCAGAAAATTTTCATAGCCCACTAATTCCAAAAAGGAGTCCAGGGGTAAAAAAAAAAAAAAGCAGGAAAGTGCAAAAAAAAGGAGATATGAAATGCTGCTGTGCCTGCAGTTTTTAAAGAAAAGTAACTACTAATTAATAACAAAATGTGGCATTGAATGCGCTATATGATCTTAAGTACTTTTCAAAATAAGGTCATGTGTTAGAGTATGGGCTAAGAAATGTATTCTCTCAGTTCTGGTGGGTGTCAATGTCAAGTGTCAGCAGGTCCAGCCTCACTCTGAAGACACTAAGGACAGAGCTTTCTCATGTCTCCCTAACTTCTGGTGGTCGCTGGCAATCCTTTGGTGATCCTGGCTTGCAAATATACCACTCCAGTCGGCCTCGGTTAACACATGGTCTCTCTCTCTCTCTCTCTCTCTCTCTCTCATCTCCTCTCTCATCTCTCTCTCTCTCTCATCTGGGATCAAACCCAGAGACATTTGAACACTGAACACTGAGCAACATCTTTTTAATTTTTTTTAAATTTTGAGACAGGGTCTCACTAAGTTGCCCAGGATGGCCTTGAACTTTAGATCCTCCTGCCTCAGCCTCCTGAGTGGCTGGGATTACAGGCATGCTCCACTGCACATGGCTGTGTGCCTCTGTGTCTGTCTTTGCATGATATTCTTCTCGCTTTACATCTATGTCTAAATTTCCCTCTTCTTATAAGCACACTGGCCATTGAATCGGACCTTTCCTTAATCCAATAGGACCTGTTCCTAAAATCTGCAATGACTCTATTTCCCAAAATGGTCACATTCTCAGATACTGGGGGTTAGGACTTGAACATGTCTGGGGGCAGGGCAAAATTAAACCTACCATAGTGTTTTTTTTTTCACAAAAATTCATAGCATGAATATTTTCTTGAAGAAACATCAGATGAACCCAACTAGGATTCAGGACCTTCTATAAAACAAGTGACAAGTATTTTTCAAAAGTGTCAAAGTCATGAAAGACAATGAATGAATGAGGAACTGTTCCAGATGAAAGGAAACTAAACAAATCCTGCATGTGAAATCTTGCATTGATGTCTGACCCTCCCTGCAAAGGACTATTTTGGAACAATTTATGAAATTTGAATATGACCTGTTAAAATTCTATTCATGCCAACTTTCTGGTTTTTTGGATCCTTGGTAGAAACAAGATGTTATTATTTAGCAATATTTTATAATCATCATTTTTATAAGGGTGGCATGGCATATTACCAGGATGTAACTATACAATTTTCTAATTGCTTATTGTTACAAGATAAGAAAGTAATATATTTTTGTGTAAAAGTATAACAACTGGAATAACTTTATTAGTTTTGCTTTTCAGTTAATTCTCCTTGCTTACCATATTATTTGCAAATAATAATTTTGTCTTGTCCTTTTATATAAGTATATTCATTTAGTTATCTTCCTTTATTACATTAGTTAGCATTTTCAAAAGTGTTGAATAATGATAGCAGCCACAGATGATGAATACCACTTTTTCTTTATTATCATGATTATGGAAGTCTGTTGGTGAAAATATTCTTTTTCATATTGAGGGAATTCTCTCTCAGTGTACAACGATAGAGTTTTTAAATGAGAAATACTTGATAAAAATAGATCAAAAGTATTTTTTATCCATCAAGATGATTTTTTTCCTCCTATCACCCATTAAATAATTGCCTCAGTTTGTGTGGG
>PVJS01003153.1:55000-57781 GCA_004027185.1 Glis glis
TAATTATTTTGTAGTTTTGACTTATCTAGAATGTCATAGAGTTATATTATGTAGTGTGTAGCCTTTCAGGCCAGATCATTTCACTTCACAATATGCCTTTAAGATTCGTCCACGTATGCTTAAAGCTTTACGGATCTTTCTGTTTTATTGCTAATTAATACATATTGTACAGATGAACCACAGTTTGTTTACCCATTCACCTGTTGAAGCACATTTTGTTTCATTTTGGATTTTGGTAATAATAGAGCTGCAATAAACGTTGTGTGGACAAAACCTTCTAGCACATTTGGGAAAAGGCGTAGGAACACATTGTTAGATTGTATGCTAGGACAATGTTTAGCTTAGTAAAACACTACCAAGTTGTCTTCCAAAGTGGCTGTACCATTTCACATTCCCACCAGCAATGAGTGACAGTGCTGGCTACTCCGCTGCCTTGCCAGCACGCGGTGATGCCAGTGTTGTGGGTTTTTACCATTCTAATACGTGGTTTCACTTTGCAATTCTCTCATGAAATATGACTGAGCATTTTTCATAAACTGGGTATCTTTTCTGGTGAGGTGTCCATTTTAAAAATTATATTGTTTATATTACTAATGTTGAGTTTTATGAATTAGTTGGAGATGTTAACATCAGCCCTTTGTTGGATATATGCTTTGCAAACATTTAGTCTATTGCTTGCCTTTCATTCTATTAGTGAGTTTCATTATTTAGGGTACTTTCTCAAATGTTTATCTATGAAATATACAAACAGCTTCTGGATCTTCACCACTTAGATAGTTTACATAACGTTACATATTCTTTTAAATGTTGAGTAGAATAGACCTTGCTATGATTTATAGAGATTTCCACAATAGTGTTAGAGACAGAAGTTCTCATACCTCCTACTGGTGATCAGTAGAATTTCAGTAGAATTTTGTTCAGTAGAATTTCCAAAAAGGAAGGTCTGGATAACTTTGTCCAGAAGTTAGCAGAAGATCATTAGTTTCACCAGTGCCCCAGACAACTGGGAACCAGTGATAATTAAAAATTTGGGAGCTGAGTGTGGTGGTGCATACTTGTAATCCCAGTACTTGGGAGGCTGAGACAGGAGGATCACAGGTTCAAGAACAGCCTCAGCAAGTAGTGAGACTCTCATCAACCTAGTGAGGCCCTGTTTCAAAAGCAAAAAATAAAATAGGGCTGGGGGTATAATTCTGAGGTAGAATGCCTCTGGGTTCAATACCCAGCAACACACACACACACACACACACACACACACACACACACACACACAAAATAAGAATTTGGTGGAAAATCTTCTTTATGACTTTGTTACCTGTATTTTTTACAGACTACAAGCAAACCAGTGCAAATGATGTTTATGGAACAGAAACTTCATGTTTTTCACATTGAAAACCCACAAGTATTAGGGCTTCAGCTCTACTATGATAGTGGTGACCTCAGCCTGCTTGTCCTACTGCCAGAAGATGTCGATGGGCTGGAGCAGGTAAATACAGTGGTCTGTCTGATGAGAAGATGGCACCTATGTTTACTCCTGTGTCTTACTGCAAAAAACATAAGGCTCTTCGTTTCATCTTCCTTCCTTCCTTCCTTCCTTCCTTCCTTCCTTCCTTCCTTCCTTCCGATTGAACCCAAGGGCATTCTACCTCCAAGCTGCACCCCCAACTTTTTTTATTTTTTTGATTTTTGAAATAGGGTCTCCCTAGGTTGCTGAGAGTCTTGCTACATTGCTGAGGCTGGTCTCAAACTTGCGATCCTCATGTCTCAGCCTCCCAAGTACAGGGACTACAGGTGTGTGCCACCACACCCAGCCTCTCTGTTTCTTAATTCCTGTAAAGGACGGCAGTCAGCCAACATACATGGAGCCCTCGGAACATTACCTTCACAACATCATATGAACTTTACAAAAGTTGATAAAGTTAATATTAGTATTCCTCAAAGAGGTTAAGTAACTTATAGTATGGGTTGGCCACACAAAAAGGCACATGTACAACAGATAGGAAAACTCTTTGTCAGTCACAAACCTGTGTGGACTGATCACAAGTACCTTTCAGTCCCTTTAGGTCTTCTCCCTCTGGTAGAACCTATGCAATTCAACATTTATTTATTTATTTATTTATTTTGCAGTGCTAAGGATGGAACTCAGGGCCTCATGCATGCTACGTAGCCACTCTCCCACTAAGCTACACCCCCAACCCAAGATTCGCTTCTCTCATCACTTACATTGATATATGCATATATGTATGCCAACATATTTATATGTATGCAATAATCCACAATTTCACAATTTCTTTTTTTTTTTTTTTGCGGTGCCGGGGATTGAACCCAGGGGAGTTCTACCTCCGCGCTACACCCCTGGCCCTATTTTTTTTTATACTTTATTTTGAAACCGGGTCTCATGAAGTTGCGGAGGGCCTCACTAAGTAGAGAGAGACAGAGAGACACAGAGAGAGAGAGAGAGAGAGAGAGAGCTGAGGCTGGCCGCGAACCCGGATCCTCCGGTTTCCGCCTCCCAAAGTACTGGGATTACAAGCGTGCGCCACTACGCCCAGCTTCACAATTTCTTAAAAAGCATTTTATCAACTCAACAACTTTCAGCAGGAAAAAAAGAAACCTGTATCAGTGCCATCGTAAAGTATTATTGGAGCTGTTTATCAACCATGTCTATTAAGGTTGACATAATTTTGGCCAGACCATATTTCTTTTTTTTTTTTTTTTTTTTTTTTTTTTTTTTGCAGGACCAGGGATTGAACGCAGAGGCGTTCTACCTCCGTGCTACGC
>PVJS01003153.1:57881-77936 GCA_004027185.1 Glis glis
TCCTATTTTTTATGCTTTATTTTGAAACCGGGTCTCACGAGGTTGCGGAGGGCCTCACTAAGGAGAGAGAGAGACACACACAGAGAGAGACAGAGACAGAGACAGAGCGAGAGCTGAGGCTGGCCGCGAACCCGGATCCTCCGGTCTCAGCCTCCCAAAGTACTGGGATTACAAGCGTGCGCCACCACGCCCGGCTCAGACCATATTTCTGAGAAATTGCATGTGTCTCTTGTGCAATCAAGGGCCTGTCTTTCTTTGCACAGTTTCTAATTTTTCATATGTGACAGATGCTTAATCACTGTAAGTTTCCATGGCCCTACTAGTATGCAGAAAATATTTCCAAGTTGTTGAATAAAATTTGTAAAACTGGAGAAGATGGTAAAAATAATTCCAGGGTGGGCCAAAACCCATTAGAGTCACAACCTAAGAGTAAGCCTTCTTCCTCGGAGCACAGGGTCCCAAGCTAAAGATGCTATCATGTTATTAATGCATATCGTTAACAAGTATGTCATTATCAGCCAATGCTTGAGTGTAGATAACTCTCAAAATAGCAAAAGTGTGTGCTTTTGAAACAAACATGTCATTAAAAATCAAACATATTCAAATATAAATGTATATATTAATGTCTATATACATACATATATGTATTCACATATTTATTATTTAAAAATTAAAAATATGAGCAGAAAAAGCACCCTCATATTTATTATTAAAATTGCTTCTAAGATTTGGTGCTTTTCCCTTCTTTCCTTTTCTTTCTTTTTATGACATAGTTTATAGTTATTAATTTTATATTATTGTGATGTTAGAGTATAGAAATGTTATTTTACCTCAGATGTTGTTTTCAAAGAACTGACTCCCTCTTTGAGAAAAACTAACATTTTGTGCCCTGATGGTGTTGTGCAGGCAACATTTAAGTGTTTGTTTATATTGATGTATTTGAGAATATAGTTGATGTCTTACATACTATCTTAGAAATCCTTCTCTTTGAAAACAAAGTCAAACTTTCCTGTGTCTTGAAACTTGTTCATCTACAAACCAAAGATTCTGCAGGTCAATAGTAGGAAGGGTCTCACTCATCACATAACCAAATAAGTTCCAGATGTGTGTGTGTGTGTGTGTGTGTGTGTGTGTGTGTGTGTGTGTGTGTTGCTATACAGTTGGAAAGTGGGTAAAAAGGGAGTAGTTGTAATTCATCTATGCGATCCCTAGAGGTCTCTCTTCACCTCAATTTCCCTGTCGGCCTTGCTGACTTCCTTGATTCCAATCCCGCAGCTGGAAAAGGCCATTACCTACGAGAAGCTGAAAGCCTGGACCAATGAAGACATGATGGAGCTGTATGAGGTGCAGCTGCACCTGCCCAAGTTCAAGCTGCAGGAAAGTTACGACCTCAAGTCGACCCTGAGCAGCATGGGAATGAGCGATGCCTTCAACCCGGGCAGAGCAGATTTCTCGGGGATGTCTTTGGACAGAAACCTATTCCTGTCCAATGTTTTTCACAAGGCTTTTTTGGAAATAAATGAACAAGGCACAGAGGCTACAGCTGGCACTGGGAGTGAGGTGGGTGTTCGATCGAAACTGCCCTCCATTGAATTCAATGCAAACCACCCATTCCTCTTCTTCATCAGACACAACGGAACCAATAGCATTCTCTTTTATGGAAGATTCTGCTCCCCCTAAACCCTTTGTCTCTCTCTTTTTCTCATCTAACAAGACCATCTTACAGTATGAAAAATGCTCTGTAAGATGGAAGAGCATAGTTATCACAAAAACAAGTTTGTAGCCTAGATCTTTTATTTTTCATTTTTATTTTTTGCAGTACTCGGGATAGAACCCGGAGCTTTGCACATGCTAACAAGTACTCTATCGCTGAGCAACATCCCCAGCTCTAGCCTAGACCTTTTACACTTTTGAATATTATTAGTAAATAAATCTTGAAATGATGTATTCTGGTGATGCTATCATGTCTGTATAGCTAGAGAGAATGAAATTTAAAAAAATTTTTTACCACATTAAGAGCATTTCATTTTAATGTGACTTTTATTTGCACTGCAGAAATACTGTTATTCAATTGAATGCCTTAAAAATTATTGAGCTACTTGATCATTGCATAATTGTTACTTATATTTCACATTCATTGGACAGTGTGAAAAATCTTCATAAATGCAATATGATATTGATAAATAAGAAATTTCTCAAAGATATAATTTTATGGCTCATAAAATACCACTGTAAAATTAACTGCCCCCTTCTGCTGACCATTTTAAAAATACTTACATTGACTTTGGTGAGAAAGCTAGTGAAGTCCAAATAAAATATTCAGTTTACTTAGTAGCAGTGTGCCAATCTTGGTATCGTTGTTTTGAAAAATGTACCAGGATAATATAAGATGTTAGCATTGTGTAAGGGGTATATGGGAATTCTCTATATTATTTTTTCAATTAGTCTGTGAATCCAAAATTATCCTGAAATAAAAATTTATTAAAATAATTTTATGTGTAAAAATTTAGTCACATTCACAGTCCTACTTTTAAAATTCATATGAAATAGAAGACTACATTTCTCATTATATTCTGCTAGTTATAAGAATATGTTTTAATGATACTAAAATATCCAGGAGATTGGCTGTGTTTTATAATTTCTTTTAGACCTTATTATACCCCAATGTAGAACTGCTTATTGGTGGTCCCATCAACTGTTATTCTAATTTTGAGATACATATTTTTTTCATTCTATGTTGCTTTTTCCGTAATCATCTAATAAAATGAAAGTTTAGATCTGACATGGATAGTATACAAATTAATACAGGAAAATCTTTTTGCTGAATCAAAATTTGATCCTGTGCTGTGGAATAAAAGAATAGTTCTGTGTCTTGGCACTAAAGATAGAAAATTATTTGTGACATTGTATATCTTTATAAACATTTTGATTTTGTCTATAGTATCCTACATTTACTAGCAATGAAAGAAATCCCTTGTGTTTGTGTTCTAGGACATTAAAAGTCCTTAAGTATTATGTATGTGTAATGAAACTTCCCGCTCCAGCTCATGGGAAACCTGGACAGTGCTTGTAGGGATGAATGTTCTGAAGCCAGTTAAAGACAAAAAGTGGTGTGGGGATAATGGTTTCCTGAAACTCTGTTGACTCTCCCACTCCACCAGGGAAAGCCCCTAATCGGAGAGGTTTCATAATGACCAGCCACCCTGCAAGAGGCACTCCACTGGTCCCCTGGAAAGGAATTCCATGCTAGCCTTGCCACAAACTGGGTGCATCCTTGGGGTCCCCTTCAGGCCCATTGAACTGGAATATCTTGCCAAATGTACACTCAAGAAGTAGATAACAAATTCATGAAGAGCTTGGAAACCAAGCCAGATTAAAGGGACACCATCACTACTCTCAGAAGCTGACAATCAGAAAATAATAAACACAATTGATTCCAAGAAAACAGCAAACATCGGAAAAGATTAGCCCTAGAAACTTCAGTTAGATTCACTCAGGCAGCCATTAACTCAAAAGTGTTTACTGAGCACCTTCTGATCAAAAACAGACCCTGGTCCCTGATCTCCTGGCATCTTGGAACTCACAAGCTAGTGTGGAAAACAATTGTGGCAAAATAAATTGCAATATGCTTGGAGGTGTGTGTGTGTGTGTGTGTGTGTGTGTGTGTATGTGTGTGTGTGTGTGTGTATGACTTTTTAAATGAGGAGGCTTCAAGAGAGAAAATTTGCTGATATTACTTGTTCTTTTCCCCCAGCGCACATGTCCTTAGCCTGTCTTTTGAGAAAGGTCACAGACTTCAGAAACAATGGATAATAATCATAGTAATTAACCTTATTTGTTTCCAAGCAAAACTAAAACTATTTTAGGGTAATGTCAGAAGGGGGTTCTCAGTTTCTGAAGAGGGTTCTTTATTTATTTTGAAAAATTTCTTTCATTGATAGTATGCCTACTTATGTATAATTTAGAAATTTCCACATAGGCATATATTAATATATACAAAGGTGTGTGGTGGAGAAATTATATCGCTCCTTCCTGTAACTTTGCATTGCTTCATTTTGTTACATTGACATGTATGACTCTTACATTTTATGATATAGTGCCTGAGAATTGTCCAACAGGTTGAGCTTGGAGCAGAATGGGAAAGGTTCATTAGTGGAATTAAAACCAGTTTGGAAAAAACTGGAGTGTTATCACCAGAATGGAGGGGTAGAAGAAATTGGGCTTCCCCTCTACCCAAGAAAACCAATTACAACTATTCAGTGGCAAAAGTCCCACTAAAATATACCTTAAAACAAAGGCTGAGACCATCCCTTGGGTCTCAGAGCAGCTGAAAGTCTCTAGTTGAGGGTAAGAAGAAGGTGCACCTTTGAAGGTGGCCCCCTCCCGGAGCTGATGGAGACACTCCAAGAAGTCCCCTAGGACACCCAGTTGCACATTTTCTAACCAGAAGATGTGGAATCATTGTCGGTTCCTGCTTCAGCTCATGAGAAACCTGAACACTGATTGTAGGGCTGAATCTCCCAGAACCAGCTACAGACAAAAAATGGGTTGGACCTAATGGTTTTCTGGAATTCGCTGACTCGCCCATTCCATAAGGGAAAGCCCCTAATCTGAGAGGTTTCATAATAACTAGTCACATTGCAAGAGGCACTCCACTGGTCCTCCGGGAAGGAATCCCATGCTAGCCTTCCCACAGCTTGGGAAGCTTCATCACATGGGGATAGGAGGTCTTTCAGACCAAGGATTCAAAATGGCTGTTTGGAGCTGGGTGTGGTGGATCACACTTGTAATCCCAGTACTTGGGAGGCTGAAACAGAAGGATCCAGGTTCGCAACCAGCCTCAGCTACTTAGTGTGGCCCTCACAACTTAGTGAGACCCTGTTTCAAAATAAAGGATAAAAAATAGGGCTGGGGGTGTGGCTCGGAGGTAGAATGCCCCTGGGTTCAATCCCCAGTACTGCAAAACAAACAAACAAATAAATAAATAAATACATAAATGGCTGTTTGGAGGAAACGCAGCAGAACTCCGAAAGAACCCAGGAAAGTGATTTAGATATTTATCAAAGAAGTTTGGTAAGGAGGTCACAATGATTTAAAAAACCAAACAGAAATTCTAAAGCTGAAAATTAGAGTGAATAAACTTAGGAACATGGTGGCAGTCCCAAGAGCAGATTTGACCAAGTGAGCTCAAACAAGGGCTCATTAAAGATACACAGTGAGACGACAGAAAAGAGTGAAGAAAAATGGAGATAACATATGGGGTATTTGGGACAGAATTGGAAGAGTAAACCTAGGGGTCATTGGGGATCAGATGGGATGCAAAATTAAAAGAGATATCAAGTCTATTCAACAAAATAATAGAAAAAATTCCAAACCTCAAGAAAGATATAAGTATCCAGGTATAGCGTGTTAGTCAGCGTTCCGTTACTGTAATAAATATCTATGATAATCAACTTGCAAAGAGGAAGGGTTTATGTTGGCTCACAGCTTTAGAGATTTAAGTCAATGATTGGTTGGCCCAGTTGCTTTGGGCCTGTGGTGGCTCATCATAGCAGGAACATGTGGCAGAGCAAAACTACTCATCTCATGGCTAGAAATTAAAGAGGAAGAGGAAAGGGGTAGGGTCCCACTGTCCCCTTCAAAGGCACATCTTCAGTGATTTGAAGACTTCTCACTAGGCTCACCTCTTAGAGTTTCCACCGCCTTTCAGTAGTGGCAATCTAGGACCAAGCTTTAACACATAGGCCTTTGGGGACATTCTTGATCCAAACTATAGCATACAGGAAAATCAAAGATCACCAATCAAATAATCAAATTCAATTCAAATACCACTACTCCTCAAAAAATATACTGAAACTGTCAAAGGTAAAGGAAGGGGAGAGGATTCTGAAAGCAACAAGAAAAAAGAAAAAAAAAAGCAAAGAACTTATAAACATTGTCCACTGTTCCTGGCACCACACTTCTCTGTGTAGACTTTGCCAGCCAGGAGACAGCGGGATAATATCTTCAGAGTGCTGAAGGACAAAACTGCCAACAGAGAAGTCTGTACCCAGCAAGACTGTCCATCAGAAATGAAGTATATATAAGACTCTCCTAGACCGAAGCTGAGGAAATTCACCACAAGGCCTGTCCTACAAGAGATGCTAAAGGAAGTTCTCTTAACTAAAAGAAAAGGTCTCTAACATGCAAGAACAAAATACCTGTAGGTATAAGTCACACTGGTAAAAGTAGATATACAAACAAACTCAGAATACTCCAATGTGATGATGACCATGGAGAAGGAGCCACCTACATCCTTAACGTGCAGGCTAAAATGCAGAACTACTAAGAACTTTCACTATAACAAATTGCCAAGGTATAGCCAATATAAAAAGTTGAAAACTGTGGCATCAAAATTCAAAATGTAAGGGATTATGGTGTTGAATTTTATTCTGTTTCTTTTCTTTGCGATCAAAATTAAGTTGCTCTCTATTTAGGATAACTTCATATGTTTATAAGACTTTTTTGTGTGTAAGTCTCATGGCAATTACAAAGCAAAAACTTGTAATAGGTAGACTAAAAATGAAAAGCAAGGAATCAAAACATACTACTAGATAAAATCACTTAACCACCCTCAGAAAGAGAGTAAGAGAGGAAAAAATAATCTACCAAAAAATAGATTGTATTTTCTATGTAAAAGGCACAGAGTCATTGAATGAATTAAAATGAAACAAAACAAAAACCAAGACCCAACTATATGTTACCATAATAAACTCACTTCACATATAAGGACCTGCATAGACAGAAAGTGACTGCAAAGTGACTGCATGGAAAAATACATCCTATGCAACTAGAAACCAAAAAAAAAAAAAAAAAGAGCAGGAGTAGCTCTACTTCTGTACTACAAAACAGATTTTAACTCAAAAACGGTAAAAGAAAATAAAAAAGGACATGGTATAATGATAAAGGGGTCACTACAAGAAGAGGATATAAAGATTGTAGATGAATATGCACACAACACCGTATCACCTAAATACATAAAGCAAATGCTGAAGGATATAAAGGGAGAGAAGACAGCACAATAAGAACAGGGGACATTAGGAAGGGAGGTATCTCTTGAGCATTCTGCTTTGTTTGACTGCATCAAAAATAAAATTATATTACAAATCATAACTGAGATGAGGGGGTGGCTAGCTACCGGCTTCTAGTGTATAGAGCAGTGATACTGTGGGGCATTCCATAGCACCAGGATGGCCTCCATAGCAGAGAACAATCTAACTCAAAACAGCAATAGGGCTGTGTTGAGAAGATAGGCCTAGGGTAAGGAGGAAGATGTAGCAGTGAACAGTTTCAGGTTTCCCAAGTTGAGATTTCCATTTTAAACATCTGGGTCACATTTTCCCCACCTCCAGCATGACTACTCTGAGATGGCAGACAGGATTTTCATATTCGTTTTCACAATCTGTCTTTACCCTAGGGGCTGACATATATCAAGAGATAATTGCATAGGCCTGCTGACATTTTAAATTTCTATTCTGCAATATGTAGATTATGGGCAAGTTCCAGAACGTGGTACTTTCTGGTCACGGAAGTCGTAATTCCCAGTTCTCTGCAAAGACACAGGAACTTGTAGTGATAAGAGAACTCCCAGAGAACAGGTTCCATCTCTTATTTTCCTGAGAGTCAGCAGTGCTCTGCATAACAGGTACCTGTCTAGACACCCAGGGACCAAGCTGTGGTCAGGACCCGCCCCTTTGCACCTGTGGGGCTCTGCCTTCCCCACCCTACTAATATCTCCACCCGTACTGCTCCAAGCTCTCCAATCTAGCAGCTCAGTCCTGGTCCACCTGGCTTCCTGGCAACTGTGCTGAAAATTTGGGGTATGTGTCTGGCCTTGGGAGCTGCTCCCACAGTGGGGTAGGCATGGGGTTTTGCTCCTTTGCCTGGGAAAAGCGCTGGAGCATGGGAAAGCACCCAGCATGTCCTTTCTGGGACTCCCTGGGTCTCCTCTTCATCACTGGATCCTGAGCTCCCTAGGGAGAGGGCATGGCCGTACCTGGGATGATCTGAAGGTTCTAGCCAGAAAGGTGGGCAAGCAGCAGGGTTGGGAGATCAGGCTGGAATGAGCATCCCAGCTGGCCTAGAAGCAAGGAAGCAGGTGAGGATCTTAAAGTTCCCACCCCAAATTACATGTGGTGGGCGCAGTCTGTGATGCCCAGGGCAGGCAGGCCCAGGACTCCCGCAACTTGCACCCCAGGAGGATGAGGGGGCCCTGGCAGGATGGAGCCATCTCAGAGTTTTCAGTGCTACAGCTCTGGACTTCCCAGCCACAGGTGACCCTGCAGGGAGCAGGGAAAATGCCCTAGGAGTCTCAGGCCCCAGAGAGAAGGAGTTACAGTTTGAGGACCCCAAAACAGTGGGTCTCAGATCTCCTGGCACCTTTTGAATGAATAGAGGATGGGTTCACAGCCCCTCTGGTCTCCTGAGTTAGACCATTTCTCAGCACTTTGAGAAGTCACGGAGGCCTGCAAAGATAACCCAGAGAGACATTTCAGACCTTGTGATTATCTTGTTTTTATTAAAACCATGGTAGGCAAAATATTTCAAGAGTTGTTATCTTAAAGCTAAGTGAAGATGGGTTAAATTTTGATGATATTTGGGTTTGTTGTGTTAGACGAAATTGACAAGTAAGTTAGTTTCTTTTCTCCTTTTACTCCCCTTATTAGTCAGTTTTGGAAAATAAATTACCGGAAAGTTAACATCTTGAAGCTGGGTAAACTGGGGCAGGCTTGGCACTTTTGCTCCTGGGTATTAATTATGCCTGATGACAAAAGTGTGATTCAATATTATCTCCTAACTTTTGTGGTTTGTCAGATTGATGTGATATGAGGTAGTAGGTAACATGTGTGTTAGGGCCAATGGGATTGGTGGATCCTGGAGTTCCTGAATGTCCCTTGTGGTTAACAGGAAACTAAGGGGAGAAGAGATTTCAGCAGAGTCCTGGAGAGTGGGTAGAGGAGTGGGGCTGGAAGACACAGGAGGAAGCAACGGCCGGGCAGTGCTCTTGCTTGCGCAGGGCATTCCAGCTGGGGGTGGTGATGAGTCAATACAATGCTGTTTTGTTGAGAAACCAGGGGATGGAGGTCTTTTGTCTGGGCCCTGTGGGTTTTCCCTGGGAGGGATCTGCTGGCATGACTGCAGGTATCTGAAGTGGGTGGGGTCGGACACTGTGGCACCTCATCTGATCATTAGCTCCTGTTCCCAGCCTTGACTTCTCTCACCCCCTTAAGGTACCTGTGGGTCCTTGAGTTCCAGCTTCAGAGAGACTGGCCAGCCATGGAGTCCTCTGTTTAATGCCATAAATATATTCAAGTACTTTGTGCGACTTTGTGATTTAGTTTATCATAATGTATTATCTTCAAATGATAAAGTAATGTGTGCAATCCCATTCAACAAACCAAATGGTTTAATGAAAACTTCATTAAGAAGTAAACAGGCATGTGTGCAGTTTTTGCACACTTTCTCTGGATTACAAATATTCAAATATGTGTCCCCATTCTTTTTTTTTTCTTTTTATAATATGGGATCATATTGGAAACATTATTCAGTTTTCACTTTAATATTAGAAGTGTATAATATAAACATGAGGGCTCCATAAAGAAATATACTGTATTTTGTGTATACTTATTTACTCATCAAACCAAATTATCAACCACAATTCTGAATAGAGTAAAAAATCCAGTAGACATGAAAACTTTTATTTATGCAATTTTGTTTTAAAATCCATTGTTTCAGGCTTGTCATCATGGATGCTCTATCAGAAGCAAATGGTACCTTTGCCATGAACCTTTTGAAGACGCTGGCTAAATCCAACTCGGAAAACATATTTTTTTCTCCTATGAGCATCTCGTCTGCCTTGGCCATGGTCCTCATGGGGGCAAGAGGAAACACCGCTGCCCAGATGTCCCAGGTACCGAAAGCCATTTCAAGACCACACTGAGTTCTGCTATTTATTTATCAACTGAGATGACCTTCTAAACTGTAAATCTCAAAGAAATTGCTCCTAACAGGGAACACAGCCAGTGTCTCAGGCATGAGGATGGGGAGCTGGCAGGATGGAGCAGAGTCCCACTGTGTGTCCATCTTGGTGGCCAGGGGTCCTCCTGTGGCTGTTGGTAGCTGGGCTGGAGGGTCCAGGAAGGCCTTATACTTATGTCTGGGGTCTTGGTGCTGGCTGACAGCTGGGGCCTCAGTTCTCCTACAAGGAACCAGGGGTCTTTCCATTCCTCCAAGGCCCCTTCCTGGGGTCTCTCCTGGGCTTGCTTAGATTTCCTTACAGCATGGTTGTGGGTTATAAGAGAGTGAAAGAGGAAGTTGCCTGGCTTTTTAAGGACTAAGCCTAGGAAAGTGTCTCTTTGGCATTCTGTTACTCAGAGCAAGTCACAGGGCCAGATTCCAGGGGAGGGGAGAGAGCCTTGTCTTTTGATGTTAGGAACAGCATGTGCATGCAGAGATGGGACTTGGGGTTGGCATCCATGTTTGCAGCAAACCACCACAAAAACAAGCATTGTGACTGGAGTTATTTAGTTCAGGTTTGGAAAAAGGCATTCCCAGCCATACCAATCCTTAGAGAACTCTGGTTTCCTGCAGGAAGTGATTACAGGAGGACTTAGAAGGGTTCCATGTTGGGAACTTGATTGGCTGTTAAAGTTTGGATATGGCCCCTCCAAAATTTAGGTGTTGTCAATGAGACATGACTAAAAATTAGGGTCTTTAAGAGGGGATTAGGCCATCATGGCTTCTCCCATATATATATATATAGGATTGAAAGGCATGATTCATGTAATATTTGTTCTGCCTTCTGCCATGTGAGGGCACAGGGTTCCTACCCTCTGGAGTATGCAGCCCTCCCCAGACAACTGAACCTGAGGGCACTTTGATCTTACATTTCCCAGTCTCTGAAACTGTGACACATTTCTGTTCTTTATAAATTAGCCAGTGTGGACTATCTTGTTATAGCAGCAAGGAACAAATTAAGACAGTGGCTTTCAAGATACTTCTCACACTTAATTCAATGAATCATCTTTTAAACAGTTATAATGATCTGTCAAGCTTTTCATGCTAAGATTAGTGTTGGACCTATTTTTTTGAAGTCATGGAATAATGAAAATGTGTATCTTTATTTTGTATTTTTAATTATTTTTTTAAATTTCAGGCACTTTCTTTTAGCAAAGCCAGAGGTGAAGATGGGGACATTCACCAAGGTTACAAGTTGCTTCTTGCTGAAATTAACAGAACTGACACTCATTACCTGCTTAGAACTGCCAACGGGCTCTTTGGGGAAAAGTCTTATGACTTCCTCTCGGTAAGTCGCACTTGTTTTTCTTAAGGAAATGAAGACAGTAATGTGGTCAGGAAGAATATTTCCAATCATTGTTTTGCAGATGATCATTTTTGTGCATTGTCACACTTGTTTAATGTCTCACACATATACATATTTTGATTGATTTTTCAGGGACTGAACAATCTTCTAAGTTTTATTTTGGTTTATTACACTGAATCTATTTGCTGACAGTGCTTTCATGACTTCTTTCATTTTATTTATTTAAAAAGAATTTTTGTGGTACTGGTGATTGAATCCAGGGATGTTCTACCACCAAGCTACATCTCCAGCCCTATTTTATTTTTTATTTTGAAATGGGATCTCATTAAGTTGTGGAGGGCCTCGCTATGTTGCTGACGCTGGCCATGAACCTTCAATCCTCCTGTCTCAGCCTCCCAAGTATTGGGATTATAGACAATCACCACAGGACCTGGCTTTTCATTAAAAAAAAAGCAAAGCTACTCAAGTCAATTCTTGTTATATGAGAATGAAAATGAAGCAGATAAGAGTCCTCCTCACCCTCTTTCTACTCCATATGTGGTTATTAAAATTTCAATGTAAATAATTAAAATTTAAATAAAATCAACATTTAGTTCCTCAGTTCCCACCAGCCATATTGCAAGTGCTCAGTAGCCCTGTGTGGCTCCACCTTGGCATTGCAGATTGACAACATTCCCATTGTCACAGGAATTTCCGACGCAGAAGGCAGGTTTAGAAGGACATATTTTCCTGTATAATTTATAGACCAACAGACCTTGGTTTACAGTCTCTTGTTCTAGAATGTAGAGGCAGCCATATCAAGTGCTGTGTTCAGCCCCCTCAGCCAATTCAGTGGTTTGCAAGCGTGACAGATTCAGTGGTTACCACATCTCGAAGACCTTTTTTTAAAGGACTGTTTTTATAAGTGCACATAAAAATTGCTTAGAAGGTACATGAATAGCCTCTCCAGTAATAACACCCCCCAGCAGAGTGATATGTTTGTTACAACTGATGGGACTTCATTGGCACATCACGGTCACCCACTGTCCATAGTTCATATTACATTTCATCCTTGTATGATCTACGGATTTGTACAAATGTATAGTAAGATGTATCAAGCATTCTATGATCAGAAAGAATAGTTTCGTGTCCTCAAAATGATGTTGCTCTGTTTATTCTAGTCTTTTATAGATTCCTGCAGAAAATTCTACCAAGCAACGATGGAACAGCTTGACTTTGTTAATGCTGCAGAGAAGTCCAGACAGCACATAAACACCTGGGTTGCCGATAAGACCGAAGGTGAAAATATACTCTTATTCTATTTAATAGTGTTTTAAACAGTCACATAGGTTCTATAAAGACTAACAAAAATGAAAATGACTGATTGTTTTTTCCCTCTAAAGAAATATGAAAATGTTTAAAATCTGGTTCTGAAATGATGCAACCCTATAGATATTTTCTCTTGCTTTATCCTTGCTGTTATCAAGTTATCTGTGATGTCTCTCCATATTCAATACATCTCCTCCAAAGGCATCCACACATTGTTTTTGCCCTATTGTTGTCAACATTAGGTAGTCATTGCTTTTGCAATACCATAAAATTTGCATTGAAGTTTTTCTAGTCCTTGCCCTCTTTAAGCACTGACTCTGTCCCATGGTTTATCCATACATTGTGGCAGGATGCTTGACCCAGCACTTTTTTAATCCTGCGGTTCATAAACAGCTGTTAACACTTGCTAAAACCTCTCACCTTTTTTTGACATTCCTTTAAATTCCTTTCTTTAAAGCCATAAGGGCCAAGCATTTCTTCATCCTCCATCTGCTAATATCTACTTGTTTACTTTATGCATGTTACTCATATTTTGGTATTTTTTTCTATTAGAACATATGCAGTATTTCAGGTTTTTTTGTGGTGCTGATACTATTGTTGAAAGGGCAAGAATCTCTTAAGATAGTTATATTTCAAGATATGGTGTACTCTCTTCACCTATACTTACCTACTCAGAGATTGATCCATATGAACACCCTTCCTGGTGTATGCATCAGCAAACACTTAGCTAAATGGTTCTTTAATTCTTCTTATAGGTAAAATTACAGAGCTTCTACCTTCAGGCTCCATTGACTACATGACTAAGCTGGTTCTGGTGAATGCCATCTACTTCAAAGGGAGCTGGAATAATAAGTTTGACAAAGAGAAGACCAGGCAAATGCCCTTTCACGTCAGCAAGGTGAATAGTTTGCACTATCAGAGGTGATTCTCAAGTCCCTCTGCCCATACTGGTTTTAAAGTTGGAGGACACTTAGCTTTCTTGGTCCTATTGCAGCCTAGTAGCTGGACTCTCCAACAAACCTTGGGGCCTTTCTATTGCTCTTTATCTCCGTTTTGGTATCCCATCAAAGGTGGCTACATAATCCTAGGCCTTTTCCCCAGCTCCCTACATCATGTGTACTGAATACTTTGTAGATCACATATCTACAAGCCAAGATGGTATAGTTCTTGGCTTCTCAAAACTCTTGTGATAAGGTTCAAACTCCAAAGCATGGTGTGTGAGGCTCTTCATAGTTTGGATGATGTCTATTTATTTCTCTACCTGCATTTCTCATCAACACCTACATACTCTTTCTTGCCACCTGTTTTCCCTGTGTGAAGCCTCTTTGACTCTTCACCTACCCCGGCCAATTCTCTGTTCCTCCTCCACGCTGTCTCAGTCTCCCTGCCTGTCTCTGTGGTTGCCTTGCAGTTGTTGACGGCAGTGTCTCTTTCTGCGCTCTGCTCATCACCTGTAAGATAGTATTCTCTGTCCTCAAATAGCCATTTCAATGCTTGAAGTTAATCTATCCTAACAGGAAGTGGGCAGAGCCTGGGCTCATATGGGATGTGAGAGAAGCTTTCAGGGAACCAGTTCTCTCTCTCTCCCTTCCTTCTCTGTCATCCTTCACAAGTAACTTTCTTCCTTATGATGGAAAGATGGCTTAAATATTACATCCACAACTTAGGCAAGAGGAAAGTAGAAGGACTGTACTTGGTAGTGTAAAGGGAAAAGAAAACAAATGGCGATTTGGAAAGATAAATGGGTCCTTCCAAGGTGGGAGATTCAGCAGTCTTATGAAGCTATTTGGTTAAGTGTGATGCAGAGTTCTCCTCTCTGAGAAGAGACCATTAGAGGTGCTCCTAAGAAAGGCATCCATGACAATTGAGAAATTTTGAGTCCTGTGGGAGGCTCTACTTGGAGCAGATAGGAGATTTCAGGATCTCAAAGTAATTCTGATGTCAAAGAGACATACTTTTGGGTTCCACATCATGTTCATCTTGAAGATCACCAAGAGATAATAAGATTAAGGAGTGAGCCATGGGTGTTGAGGGTTTGGACACTGATGTAAGGAGATGAGCCAGGAGAGGAGGGCCAAATTGCTGTTGGACAAGTGAAGGGAAGAATGTGATTTAGGGCCAGAAAACAGCCAACTGTCTTCAGTGTGTCCAGTGAGTCACCTGGGCTGTGCCTTAACATCCGCCCATTTCATTTACAGAATGAAGAAAGACCTGTGCCAATGATGTTTAGGAAGTTTATTTTTGAAATGACCGATGTAAGGGAAATATCCACCCAAATTCTAGTGCTTCCCTATGTTGAAAAGGAACTGAGTATGATCATCCTGCTTCCAGATGAAAACACTGACTTGAACGTGGTAAGGAGTGTCCCGAGTATACATTTGATCCTATTAAAGGTTCTTACCTTGTAGAGAGCAAACTTTGGAAATTTGCTTTTACCATTTTTTTCTAACATGTTGGGTCACATGAGCTTTTCCATTGTTATACTTCCATAGAGTGTGATGGTTTTATGAGTTTTGTACAGAGTTTAGAAAATACTCCTATCCTTGGCTGAGGTTGCGGTCAGACCAGGTTCAATGTCCTACTTCACAATTTAGTCCTTTTTCTTCTCTCAGCCTATTCCTTCCTATGAACAATGATGGCAGGGCCTGTCTATGGGAGCTGTTGTAGGAGTGTACGAGATGACCTATATCATGCCTTTGTTTCAATGTACAGATTTTGCCTTTGACAGATGTGAGTAGATTTCTCCCCAGACTTGCTAAATTATTGAGACTTTGTCCTTCAGAAAGCAGTCACATGAGGTAGAGCTTCCCTGACTCTATGAATCACCTGAGGATCTTATTTAAATTAGGTTCTGATTGGGGCCAGGGACTGAGATTGCATTTTTTCCAAGATCTAGGTGATGCTAAGTCTGTTGGACCAAGGGCCATTCTCTGAGTAGCAAGGTTGTTGAGAATTTATAAAGACCTTTTGAAGGTTAGTCACTTGCTTTCTCAGAAAGCCAATGCCTGTGGTTGCAATAGATACTTTGAAGAAGGCAGAGTGGAGATGGATCAGAATGGAGAGGATGTGGCCTTCCAAACAAGTCATGACTAGGCCTGAACAAAGCCATTGGCAATGTGAACAAAACCTGTCCAATTGAAGGGCCCAATTAGACAGATTTTGAAATTTATATTGACAGAGAACAGCGATGGATTCATTGGGAGGAAGTGTGGGTGGAAGAGAAGCCGAGTTACAGATGTCCTGCCCTAAGATGATGTCAGTAACATAGAACACCAGACTTTGAAAGGGCAGTCATTCTCTCCTAAATGCAGTCCAAGCTATGCTTTATTCATAAGTATCAGGCTCAGGACACAGGATTTTGCTAAGTTCCTGCAATTGAGGAGTCAAAGTTTTGAAATGTAAAGCCATCTCCTATTTGAATGGTGCAGCATTAGTGTGTTCTCATCCGAATGTGTGCTCTTCCATCTGATAGCCACTAGCTGCCTGTGAGTTTATGAATTTAAATTCATTAACATTAAGTACAATGAAAGATTCAGGTCTATCCCTTGCACTTGCCCCATTTCCAGTGCTCAGTAGCTACATTGGTGTAGTAGCCGCCCTGTTGTAGAGCAGAGGTTACAGCATTAATATCAGAGAAGAACACTATACATTACTTAGGACCTTAAAATCTCCAACTCTCTTTTTCTAGGTGGAGAAAGAACTGTCTTATGAGAAATTCATAGAGTGGACAAGCCCTGACAAGTTGTATCTAAGAGAATTGGAAGTTTTCCTTCCTAGGTTTAAACTGGAAGAGAAATACGACATGAAGGATGTCCTTCATGATCTGGGCATGGTGGATGCCTTTGATGAAGGAAAGGCCGACTTCTCTGGAATGTCCGCTAAGCAAAAGCTATATTTGTCCAAGGTCATACACAATTCCTTTGTAGAGGTCACTGAGGAAGGTACAGAAGCAGCAGGTTCAACAGGCGCTGTTATGCAACCACTGTCCTCACGCACCCCCAGGTTCTGTGCCAACCATCCCTTCCTTTTCTTTATCCAGCACAACAAAACCAAAAGTCTTCTCTTCTGTGGCCGATTTTCCTCTCCTTAAGGAAACAATAAAACACAGTGTATGCAGCCTGTGTCCTTTCTCTTGACCTCTGACACCGCTCAATGTGCCTTTAATTTAAAGTGACCTTTTCAGTGTAGTGTTGACAAGTCACATATTAGAGGAGTGATTTGGAAATTTCTTGTTCATTTGCATATAAATTTTTTTCTAGGGTCTGAAATTGTCTTCCATGAAGGGTCTCATGGTCATTTTGAAGGACCAAGCACAAGAAGACACACGTTCTTTTCCTGTTTTCTCTGCTTAGTTTTAGTGAGGTCTTAAACTATTTTAATGAGAGAAGAGTGAAGTGAAGAGCTGGGAGGAGGTCTGGGGAGCAGGTCCCAGAAGTCTACAGAGCAGACCCCGTTCCCAAGCTTTCTTCCAGTTTTTTTTTTTTTTTTGAAGACAGCAGGGAGGCTGGGAGAGTGGTTTTTTTCAGACCAGTGAGAAATCAGTCCATTTTTCTGCTTTTCTCATAGTTATTTTTTTTTATTCATAGAGACTAGTGAATGACACACCTATTCAGATGTATAACACTCGACTTTCTCTGAAAATTTAAAAATTGATGTCAGAAGTGATTAGATATGTTCTTCTCACAGTAACATAGATTTGGACAGTTTCCTGGTAAAAGTCAGATGTGTTTCTATTTTACTTCAAATATTAATAACAATAAAGCTTCACATCTACACTTGTGGATGTTCTTTGCGATACTGAACCTGGACCTTCTACCAGGCCCTACTTGACCAGCAGGCGCAGTGTTAGGCTTTGCCAATAGGGGGAGCTGGAGAGACACTGAGGTGATCCAGAAGAAAGGAGCTTCCCTTCAGGATTCTGGTCCTGCTGTGATTATTCAGTGCAGGTCACAGGAGCCCACGTTGTCATCTGTCATCACACTCTCAGGCCATGCTTCCTACTCACAGTGGCCATTTCTACAGATGCTGAAGATGCCACCTTTGCCAACTTTATCACAGCAGGGGTTTTGCTTCTACAGACCAACTCCACCTGCAAAGAGGAAATAATATTGTATGTCCGATTTTTTTTTAAAAAAAGGATAGTGTTCCCAACGTGCTAAACTTTTCTGTCATGTCAAGTCCCTGTCAGTAGAAAAACCAGCAAAAACTTTTGAAAACATAATACAATCGATTGCCATTCTGGTAAAGGTGCATCTTATCCTTGCATTCCCAGGAGCATCCTCAGAGCCCTGCTCTTTAAGAGCCTGAGACCAAGACTGCGTCAGGCCCCGCCCCTTCCCACCTGCGGGACTCCGCCCACCCGCCCCACCAGCTAAAAGCTCTCTCACTTCAGGCTGCTCAGAGGTCTGTGTTTGTGCAACTCAGTCCCAGTCCTGCTGTCTCCCCGGTGGCCTCGCTGAGGATTTGGGGTATGTATCTGGATTTCCTGACCCCACAGTTGGGCATGGGTTTTTGCTCTGTTGCCTAGGAAACTCACTGGAGCCTGGGAAAGCGCCCAGCACTCGTTTCTGGGGTTCCTCCTGTCTCCCCTTTTTCACTGGGTCCTGAATTCCTAGGAAAAGGGTGTGGCCACGCTCACCTTGATTATGAAAGTCCCCTCTGGAAAAGTGGGCGCTGAGCAGAATTGGGGGGTCAGGTTGGAATAAACATCTCAGCTGGCCTAGGAGCCAGAACACCCATGAGGACTTTGAAGTCCCCACCCCTGAAGTACACTTGGCAGGGGCGGCCCTTGATGCACAGGATTCCGGAGCCCTATCCTGGTTTCCTCACACTCCAGAAGGAGGAGGGGCACTGGCAGGATGGAGACATCTCAAGAGTTCCCAGTGCTACAGCTCTGGTCTCCCAGCCAAGGCTGAGAGGGAGCAGGGGGCAGGCAGGGAAGGTGGCCTCGGGGCCCCAGGCCCCAGAGAGAAGGATGTGGAGTTGTGGGTGTTAAGGGCCATGAATCTCAGCTCCCTCCTGCCTATTGAAAGAATAGAGCAGGGTTCACAGTCTGCTTGTCCTCATCCCCTTTCAAAGCAATTTTGAGGTCATTCAGGCCTGCACAGGTAATCCTGAGGGACTTCTCAGATCCTGTGATTATACTGTATTTATTAAAATCACTGTAGGCAAAATATTTCAAGATGTGTTATCCTTAAAGTTAAGTGAAGATGGGAGACATTTTGATGATATTTGAATTTTGTTGTTAGATGAAATTGACAAGGAAGTTCGTTTCTTTTCTCCCCATACTTCCCTTTGAAGTCAGTTTTGGAAAACAGACTTAATGGGAAAATGGTTATCTTGATGCTGGGAGAGTCAGGGCAGGCTTGTCATTTTTGCTGCCGGGAACTAATTGGATCTGGTGACAAAAGTGTGACTCAACTTTATCTTGTACAGTCTGTGATTGGTAGAATTGATGATAGGTGGGGTGATAAGTAACATTGAATTAAGGGCAATGTGCTTGTGGCATCCTGGGGCTCAGTAATGTGCATCATGAATAACAGGAAACTAATGGGGAGTCAGGGAAGGGGAGATTTCAGCAGGGTCCTGAGGCTTGGATAGAGGAGGGGGCTGGAAAGGCAACAGAAACTTGGCAGAGTCTTGCCTGGGCAGGGCATTCAGCTGGAGGGCATTCAGAGGCAGAGTGAGTCACTACAATGTTGTTTTATTAAGAAATCAGGGAGTGGAGGTCTTCTCTCTGGATACTGAGGATTTGTCTAGGGAAGAATCCTCTGGTGTCTGGAGGTAGGTGGGTCAGGGACCGAGGGGCCTCTTCTGCTCATTAGCTCCTGTTTCTAAACTGGGGCCTTCTTCTACCTCCTTATGGAACCTGTGGGTACCAAATTTTCAGCTTCAGAGAATCTGGTGGGCCATGAGCTCTTCTCTTAAATGTTATAGAAATATTCACCCACTTTGTGTAGTTTTGTCATTTAGTTTATTATATTGTACTATTTTCAAATTGTAAAGCGACTGGTGGCATCCTATTCAACAAACTAAACAATCCAAAGATCACTTCTCTTCTAATTCCACTCCTAAGAAATAAGCAATCATAGCCGGGCGTGGTGGCGCACGCTTGTAATCCCAGTACTTTGGGCAGGCGAAGACCAGAGGATCTGGGTTCGCGGCCAGCCTCAGATTTCTCTCTCTCTCTCTCTCTCTCTCTCTGTCTCTCTCTGTCTCTCTCTCTCTCTCTCTCTCTCTCTCTCTCTCTCTCTACTTAGTGAGGCCCTCCGCGACTTCGTGAGACCCAGTTTCAAAATAAAGTATAAAAATTAGGGCCAAGGTGTAGCATGGAGGTAGAACGCACCTGGGTTCAATCCCCGGTACCGCAAAAAAAAAAAAAAAAA
>PVJS01003154.1:0-77853 GCA_004027185.1 Glis glis
AAAAAAAAAAAAAAAAAAAAAAAAAAGAGATGACTGCATGAGAAATCCAAAAATTGGCACCTACCTATAGGAGTCAGGCTCTCACCAGGCCTTGACTGTGCACCGGAGGGGCCTCAACTCTGGGTCCCACGTAGGCTTCTGCAGCATCAGTCAGGGCTTCCAGACCCCCGAGGGATCCGGGACCACCCTCCCACTACGCCCCCGGCCGTACTCACTGGCCACCCTCCCCAGCAGTCCATCTCCTTCCATGAAGGATTCGCCTTGATAAAAAGTGCTCCACGTCGCACTGTTGCTAATTTAGCAACTTTATCGGACAATGTGATTTGCCATCCATGGCCTGCCTTCGAATGGATTCATTTACCTGCATTGATTGCTGTACGTTGCTGCTAACTGCTGCCAGAAAATGCACAGTCGTGCTTAAAAACTGCGAGGCCTTGTGCTTTCTGCTCGCGACGGCTGACTCCCTCCTCCATCGCCAGTGGCATGGCGTTCCCCTTTCAAAGACGGGCTTAAATTGCAGAACTTTCCTCCGCGATGAGAAAATAAATTACTTTTCTATACCGTGTTCTGCTAAGCGCTTCTTAAATTTTGATTTTAGTAGGTTTGGAAACTTGAGGTTTTCATTTCTTTTTTTTCTTCTGTGTTTTTTTTTGGGGGGAGGGTATTCTCTTTTGTTACTCAAAGTGTTTTCCTTGGACCTGCAGCATCAGGAATCCCTCAGGAGCTTGTTAGCAAGGCGGAATCTCAGGCCCTGCCCCGGGCCTGCCAAATAAGAATCTGTACTCTCCGTGGCCCCATCAAGTTGATGCAAAATGAACTATCGTGCACCCCACTTCTATTTTGCACGGGCGCCTGCAATGGGCTGCAACTGACCCTGGGCGAGGCGAAGGGAACGAAAAACCCAAGCGGTACCCTTCCTCGATGTGAGAACGGCGTGGGCTCCCTCGACGGGGCCGGCCACCGAGTCCTCCTGGGCCAGTGCTGTTCCCTCCTCTGTCCCCAACCTGCGTGGCTCCTCGCTGTCTTCCTCTCACCTTGCTTCGTCTGTGCAGAGGGAAGGGAAACTACTTTTAATGATTTCCTGAATGGAGCAGCAAGAGTCTCAAGTCTGCTTGTGCGGAGGGGGTTTCAAAGTGAATTGAGGATGATCTCCAGTTAAGGATGGTGTTTGATCCTCGCGACCTGCAGGTAATTACTTTCAGGGGCTGTACTTTGGGCTTTGCTCCTGCAGAGTCAAAGTGAGAGGTGTCGCTTTCCTAAGAGGGACGCTCCTGCCAAAAAACCGGGCTCCTGTCTCGGCGTAGGTTGGAAGTCCGCATGACTTCTGAGCCACTGGGACGTGCAGGCCACAGGTCACTCTCGGAAGCTTCGCAATTGTGCCCGCTTCCCCCTGCTCCCGGCGGGGAGGAATCCCAGCCAGTGACCTGCAGGTAGCTGATTGAGCCTGAAATAGCTGCCTCCCCACCCAGCAGGGACCCGGGGAAGGAACATTTGCTGTAATTTCTTTCCTCCTCCTCTCTGAAAGACTGTTCATCAGGAGCCCTTTGGAAACAAAATATAAAAGAGAAGTCAGGAGAAGGAGACCTAGTTTGGAAACCAATGGAAAACTGTCCCCCCTGCCAGGAGGTCCCCGAAGGCCCTGGTAGCCAGGTAACAACATTGCACAGGGCGGCTGAGGTCCTGAATGCTCAAGATGCATCCATGACAGGTGCTTTTAGCTCTTGTTTTAGAGACAGAGATTAAAGGGCATTTATGAACGTAATTATGACTGTAAATAATTATCCACCTGTAGGCAGACCTGTGGTCATTTATTAAGTACCTGCTAGGTGTCAGGTCTGGGGTCAAGTAATATTCACGTCTTAATTCTCATATCAGCCCCTTGGCCCGGCTGCATTTCACAAAAGAGGCGTCTGAGGTCCTCAAGGGTTAACTCAGCCAGCAGCACACAGCGGATAATCGACAGGGTCAGGTTTCGGGCCTGTCTGACTCCAGAGCGTGCACCGTGCCCACTGAGCAGCCCTCGCTGACCCCCTTGACAATGACTCTAGACCCCCATCTCAGGATGTCAGGAGTTGACTGTGGGTTGAAATTAACGAGGCCCCAGCAGGCTCGGGATCTGAGCGATTGTTTCCCGAAGCGTAGCTGCGATGATTTGAGGTGGCAGACAGGTGAACATTTCTTAAAAATGTATTTATTGTATTTAAGGGAAATATCTATAACTAGTGTATTAAACCTGTGATTTTAAAGTGAACTAACAATTCCTTTCCAAACACGAATGTAGGAAAAGAAACAGCGAGTCCTTTTAAACAAAAATAACAGTGTGGGGGAGACACGTGGTGTGTGGCCTGCTGGTTCGGCGATTCCAGAGGCCTCTTGCCTGAACAATTGGGGGTGCAGAGGTGGGGGTCGGGGTGGTGCTGTGCAAAGCAGGTCTGGGCACGCTGATGGGGAGACTTGTTCTGGGCGGTTCTGTCCCCCTCCTGTGTGGAGGTGTCTCACTTCTTGTTACCAAAACCCAGAGTGGGGACTGACTTTCAGCGTCGTTCCTGGGTATCAGCCAGGAGCCCTCGCTGTGTCCCACGTGTCACCTGCCCACCATGCTGTCCCTTTTGCCACTGAATTAAACCTGAGCCACCCTGGCTGCCTTCCCTTTGTCTCTAGAACTCTCCAAGCCTGACCCTGCTCCGGGGCCTTGAACCTCCTTTTCTTTCCACCTGGAACTCTTTACCCCAGATATTTGCATGTCCGGCACCTTCGCCATCTGGTCTTTACCTAAAAGTTACCTCCTGAGAGTGGCCTTCTCTGACCAGCCTACAGTAAAGTGCCCACGTCCCCCCACTCTCTGGACCAGGTGTCTGCAAATGTAAGGGCTGGATAGTAAGTATTTGGGGCGTGTGGTCCATACAGTCTCTGTTGCAACTGCTCGGTTCTGCCATTTTTCTTCAAAAACCATCATAGACAATATGGAAATAAGTGCACATGACTGTGTTTCAATAAAACTTTATTTACAAAAACGCACAGCAGGCTGGGTTGGACCCACTGGCTGTAGTTGCCAGTCCCTGCTCTATGTTTTTGCCTTGTTTCATTGTCTCCAGACCATTTATCTCCACCTAAAACTATCTTGTTTTTGATTCACAGCCCCTCATTGTATCTGGCACAGAAACCAGGCGAGGGCGGGAATCTGTCTTCCCGTCTCGTTGAGCGGGGTGTCCTCAGTGCCTGGCGTACAGTATCGTTCTGCGAACGTTCATTAACTAAGTGGGGACTGTCACCCATGGGATTCCCGTGTCCGTTCATTCTCCAGATGCGTATGGCTCGCTGACTTGGTCCCTTGTCTTGTGCGGTATGGTGGAAGCTGAGCTCATGGCCCAACACTCACGCAGACATGGAAGCACACTGTGGTACAACATGATAAGTCAAACTTAGAAATAGCACAGCCCAGCGGGGCTTTAACTCATCCCAGGTCAGAACTGGCTTCCGGGAGGGCGTGGTGTCTGAGCTGTGTTCGTAGGATGTATTTAAGCTCTCTTAATAGAGAAGAAAGGGCTGGAAGGGCATTCTGGAACATCCCGGGCAAGGCGTGGAAGCAGGAAGCAGCCGGGCACGTGCTGTGGGAAGGAAAAGCGGCACAGGGTGCCTGGATGAATCGGCCCAGCTGTAGCCAAGAGCAGCAGGTACGAGCTGGGGCCCTGTTGGATTAGTTTCCTGTGAACCGTGAACAAAGGGTCGTTTCTGAAATATGGGCTGGGGTGCCGTGCATTGAAACCCGTGCTTTGGTTTCTGGAACCGAAGTGTTACGTTGCTAGATAGAAGTTGAAGAATTCCTTGTCCATGGGCCTCATACTGACCGGCCCACTCTGTGGATGCAGCCTCAGCTGTCAGGAGTCGGCCGACATCTGGAGGGAGCTACCTGGCATCTTATATAATTGGTGGGTCCAAGAATCATGGTTTATTGGCTCTTAAAATATATAGACGATGCTAATGAGCATCCCTGGCTGGCTTTCACCCCGCCATGCATCTAAATCTGCTCAGGTGTCAGCGGGGAGTTAAACAGCGGAGACAGGGCAGCATCTGACTATGGGAGGCTCTGGAACTGCCAGCCCCAAGGGGAACTTTATTGAGGACACCAGCCCTGCTGTTTATGAGGTGCTTAAAGGGAAATCATGACCGGCAAAGCCGGAGACCGTACCTCCTCCTCACTCGGCAGGCTGCAGAGTCCCCGGGACTGCAGGGACGGTCTCCAACTCCAGGGCCTTGGCCAAACCCTGATGACACTGGAGAGGGAAATAGACGCTTACTTAGCACCCACTGTGCGCTGGGTGGCAGGGGCGTCCAGACCTACTATGTGGGTGCAAGAAGAGGAGTATACCTTATTTTCTTGGCATTTCTACAGCGTATGCCTAACCCTTCCCCAGCTATGATTACTTTATGTTTTTTCTTTATATCTATTCCGTTTTTACTCAGTCTGAACCTAAGTTATAACATTCCTAAAAATCATGGCGTTAATGAACCTGTCTTTTTCTAATACGCATCAGCATAAATGTGTAATTATTGAAAGTTTTTCATAAAGTTTTGTTCAGGAACTGGGTAGAACATCTCGCATGCCGCCACTTGTAATAACTCAGCCATATCTTGTTCAGTCCTTCAGTGTTTTCTAGGAGGTGCTATTGTTCCTATTGACAGAGGAGGAAACAGAGACCCAGAGGAGTTTAGCCGCTTGTCCAGAGTCACACAGCTCGGAGGTAGCAGGGTATGCACCTCAGCGCAGCTCTTGACAAGTTATGTATGTGCGTCAGCATCTCAGAGGAAGATGGGGAGGAGGGATGTCCAGGTGTCCTCCAGCCAGACGGACAGTTTCAAATCTTCTTAGGACAGACACAAACATTCAGACTGAGGCCGGCCGGATTTCCTGCCCTTTCTCAGAGGGCAGAGGCACTTTCTGCCAGTGTCACTCGGGTTCCTGTGGGTTTTGCCGTAGGACTTGCTGGTACTGTGAGGATTGTTCCCGGGGTGCTGCAGGCATGGGAGAGAGAAGGGGAGGAGGACCGTCCCCACCACTGCCTGGTGCCAAGGGTAGAGAGCCCTCCTTTGTACTGGATGCTTATTAGCATCCAGGCCTCATGGAAGCGGCTTGGAAGAAAACAGCTATCGATGTGGATTCCAAATGAGTCAATTCTTAGCCAGCCTCAGGAGCTGACCGGAGCTGACCGAGCTGACCTCGAGGTGTGGTGGCGATGGCCTGGTGCTGAGCAGGACCCAGGCTTGGGACGAGATCGTGTGCATCGGGCGCTTCTGATGAGGCCTGTAGAGAGCAGCAGACCCACTGGGCAAGAAGAGGACTAGCCCCAGTGGATTTGAGGGTTGCAACTCAGGGCACAGGAACAAGGGTCCGGAGAAAGTTGGCCGGCCAAGCGAGGTCACGAGGAGGGATTAGGGAGGAATAGTCACAGCTGACCCTGGAGTTGCATTCTCCCATCAAGCTCTCAAGTTGCTAGGGGCGAAGCTCCCGGCTCTGGACGTCTGGGCTGGGTGTCGCTGCTAGTCTGTGTGGGGCTTTTGCAGAGCTAAAAAGAGGCGTCCTCTTTGCAGAGGGCTAGAGGACGTGTCCCCCGGCGTGAGTGCCAGCCTATTGATACAGGGTTGGTTGCCAGAGCGCTGGTGAGGTTTTTGCCCCCACCTGCCAGTTCCCAAGCCACGTAACCCTTCACCGCGGCCCCGAGGGAGGTCTGCCTTGTGTTTTGATTATAAACACATGTGTATTACAGTTCTCTATCTCTGTATGATAAACTCTCTGAAAACCTAGGGCCTATAAGCACTACAGATGGAGACTCCCTTATCCAAAATGCGTGGGACCAGAAGTGTCTGAGGTTTGGGATTTCTAAAAAGATTTTGGAATATTTGCATATATGTAATGAGATATCATGGGAATGGGACTCAAGTCTGAAGACAAAATTCATTTATGTTTCCTATATGCCTTTGACATGTGTCCCGAAGGGAATTTTATACAGTGGTTTTAGGGTGTTTTGTTTTTTCGCTATGGCCCATCACATGAGGTCAGGTGTGGAATTTCCCACCTAGGGCATTGTATAGGGTTATAGAGTCCCAAAGTGAGTTGTACTGCTCCTGGGCAGGGGCTGGGCTGATCCAGGGGGCAGTAATAGTCTCAGGGGCAATTGGGGGGTGGGTATTGAATAAAATAAGGGGTGATGACAGCACTCAGGGGTGCTAAGTAATTTTCTGAAAAGGGGTGGTAAGCCAATAAGTTTGGAAACCTCTAATGGGCCCTCAAAAAGTTTTGGAACCTAGAGCCGGGCATGATGGTACTCGCCTGTAATCCCAGGATTTGGAAGGCTGAGGCAGGAGGATCACAGGTTTGAGGACAGCCTCGACAACTTAGGGAGACCCTTAGGAACCTAGCGAGATCCTGTTTCAAAACAAAAAATTGGGGAAAAAAGGGGGCTTGGGGATATAGCTTAGAGGTAGAATGCCCCTGGGATTCAATCTTCAGTATAAAAAAAAATGTTTTGGATTTGGGAGCATTTTGGATTTTGGATGTTCAGACTAGGGCCACTCCGCCTGGTTTGGTTCATGATTTTATAGGCTAGGAAGCTGCAGAGGGCTCTGCTGCGAGGTTTGTCTGTGCTGTGTGTGGCGTCTGGGGAGCCGCTCTCGGATGAATCCTCCTTCCTTGCAGCTGGTGCGCCTCCTGCCCCCTCTCTCTCCATGGAGCATTTGTCTTCCAGAGCCTCTTCCCGCTGCTCAGTTTCCCCACAGCTGGATGACCCTGGGTAGTGACGCCTTTCTGGTAAACTGGCCTCCAACCGGCTGGAAGATGGAAGCTTCCAGAAGCATAAGGGTTACCTGGGAACTGGGACAGCCTCCCTCCTGCTGTGTTCTGTGGCTCAAGGCAGTCACAGGGCCCACAACGATTCCAGGGGCTGGAAAAATATCCCATGAAGAGATGGAGCTGGCAAGGAAGGTCATCTTGCAGAAAAGTGTCTGGGATGGGAGATCCAGTTGTGCATGTCTATGGAAAATACAGTCTGCTGCTCTTTAATCGGCAGGGACCCTCAGGAGCCTCCCAGATACTCTATCTCAGACTCCTCCTCGCCTCCCGGCTGTAGTTGGGGTACAGTGTGAGTGTGTCCCCAAAGGTTCATGTGTTAGGAGCTTGTCCTCACTGTGGCGGAGTTGTTAAGTAGTGCCCTATAAGAGATGGGTCTTGGAGAGGTCACTGGGGCTGACGCCCTTGGAAGGGAGGAAGGTAGTTTTTGTGGGACCTCTGGTTAGTTCTCATCAGAAGGTTGTTACAAAAGAACAGATGTTGTCGGCATCACGCCCTTGAACCTTCAGAACTGTGAGCTCAGTAAACCTCTTTTCTTCAAAAAATCACTCACCCTTGGGTATTTCATTATAGTAACAAAAACTGGACTAATGTACTCCCATAAAAAGAATCATGAGAGGCAAGGCTCTCTTAATATCAAAATAGATGCCTAATTCTTAATTTCCCATGGGTTCTTTGGGGAGTCCTCGTGTTTGATCTGAAAGGTGACTGTAATAAGGGACAGCCGCTCGCAAGGTGAAAGTCATCCGCTTGGAGTCACCGTGGTTGGGGGGAGGGAAGACACGCACGTGTGGGAGAGGGTGCAGGAGCAGCCGCTGCGTTTGGTGTGGGCCCCAAGACAAGGGATCTGGCTCAGACCAGCTCACCTCCCTCCCTAGCATTTAAATCTGAAGGGCGTTTTATTGAGTCCACAAAGAAAGAGTCAGTTGTTGAAACTGAGGCAAATTCAAACGGTAAATTGTTGGTTTTGGTTGATATTTGCTTCTAAGCCAAGCCCTTGGGTTATTATTGGATGTTAACCTCCCTTTAAAAATACGGTATAACAAAGAACAAGCTCGTACATTCGATGGGATATTTTCTGCATCCCTAGCCAAAAATAAATAAATAAATAAATAGAAACCCCGAATAATTAGCCAAACACATTTATATTTTAGACGGTGCTAAACTTTGCAAAGAGCAATAGAAAGAGACATTGCATGTTAATTATAACTGGAAAAGAGTTACCCCATGCCCTTGGAATATTCCAGATGTAAGAAGGCCTGGTCTGCAGCCTTGTCTCTGCCACTCCTTAGCTGTGAACACAGACAAGAAAGAGACTGGTACCTGCTCATAGCCTCGTTTTCTTCTTCCCCTATGAAATGAAAACGGGTCTGCTTATTCTACCTACTCCTGGGATTGTTCTAAGAATAACATGGTGCAGCACAGTTTGTTTTTTAATTGCTTTTGTAAGTTCAAAAGTTCTTGATGTATTGAGCCATTATTGCTAATAATAATTAGCCTAGAAAATTTCCATTGCCAAAGAATTAACATTAGCAAGCTGGGGGTGAGGTTCAGTGGTAGAGTGCTTGCCTAGTAGGCATGGGGCCCTGGGTTCCATCCCAGGACTGGAAACAAAACAAAACAAAAACAAAAGCAAAACAAGGGAATTCACATTAGCCATACCTTCCTGGATAATTTAAAAATTAGATGCATAGACTCTATAATTATTTGAAAATACAAAGTTTAGAATTTGACTGTATAACTCTGGCATTAACCGGAGTTTGGGCATTAGCCATACTTTAAGCACTTGTGCCTAATGTATACATAAATTCAATTATTTTGCCAGTTTGGACTAACCGAGGGAGCACTTTCCAAAATTAAAGGTTTGATCCTACAAAGACAAAAGAGTGAGTCATGAGACAATTTTTTTCTGTTTTGAATAAACTCTACCCGCTAATTGAGCCCCATTGCTGAATGGGTTAATAATAATGGGTGGATTACTCTTGTTGTGGTAGATGTAGACTTGGTTATATATCAAAAAAGAGTTTCTTGAGGGCCTATGAGGGGGCTCCTTGCCGTGAGCAATTTCAGAGGTTCCCAAACTCCAGCGGCCCCTCCCCTCATGAGCTGACCAAGGGCAATCCCTGTTCAAATCAAGGGAAGCCGGTGCCCCCTCCTTCAATTTCCGGAAGAAATTAAAAAGGTCAATGGGTTGAATATTTCCTATATGAAGTTTCTATTAACTGTAACTTTTTCTTTTTTTTTTTGCGGTACCGGGGATTGAATGCAGGGGCGTTCTACCTCCATGCTATGCTCCCGGCCCTATTTTTTTATACTTTATTTTGAAACCGGGTCTCACGAAGTTGCGGAGGGCCTCGCTAGGTAGAGAGAGAGAGAGACAGAGAGAGAGAGAGAGACAGAGGGAGAACGCTCGCGCGCACGCACATGCGCGAGCTGAGGCTGGCCTTGAACCCGGATCCTCCGGTCTCTGCCTCCCAAAGTACTGGGATTACAAGCGTGCGCCACCACGCCCGGCTAACTTTTTCTTATATCTTTAGCGTCTGAATCCATTTTGGCCACTCTAAAACAAAAGGAAGGATGTTGTCTCAAATGTAGCAGTAAGTGTGGTCAAGGGGCTGGGTGGGCTGGGAATGGTAGCCACATGCTTATAATCCCAGTACTTGGGAGGCTGAGACAGGAGGATCGCAGGTTTAAAACCAGCCTCAGCAACTTAGCGAGACATTCAACAACTTAGTGAGACTGTATTTCAAAATTAAAAAAAAAAAAAAAGAGGGAGACAGAGCTCCCCAGTACAAAAAGTAAATAAATAAATAAAAAATAAATGAAGTATGGTCAAGGGGATTCTGTGTTTCACTGGGTCTCTAAATACCATGGTCACCCCTAAGTTTAAAGACCACTGCATTATGCTGTCTATAGGGATGGGCAAACCTGGCCCACTGTCTCTTTTTTTTTTTTTTTGCGGTACCGGGGATTGAACCCAGAGGCGTTCTACCTCCGCGCTACACCCCCAGCCCTATTTTTTTATGCTTTGTTTTGAAACCGGGTCTTACGAGGTTGCGGAGGGCCTCACTAAGGAGAGAGAGAGAGACAGAGCAAGAGCTGAGTCTGGCCGCGAACCCGGATCCTCCGGTCTCCGCCTCCCAAAGTACTGGGATTACAAGCGTGCACCACCACGCCCGGCGCTCACTGTCTCTTTTTATAAATAAAGTTTTATTGGAAAAGAGCCACGCCCACTCATGACCTTATCCCCTATAGCTTCCTTCACCCTACAATCGCATGGTTATGACAGAGGCCCCTGTGCTGTGCTGTATGAGGGTGTGAGGAGACAAGAGTAAACTGTCTTTTTAATTCTGAACTTTGTCCGCACAGAGACCAACCGAGGCTCCACCATTCTGTTGTGACGAGGCTCAGTGCAGCACTCTGCTTTTCCTTCTGAACCTCCAGCAAATATTATAGGCTGGAGATCAAACCACCTTGTCATTTTAAAGGGAAGGTTAGGTTAATAGTTAAAAAGAAAAAAGGAGGGGGAATCTGGAGTTATAAAACCCAATTCCAAGCCAGCCCCCACCATTATTAGTCCACGCATTCGACTCTTCATTTAATCAACGTGTCACGCATGTATGAAACACCTGGCCACAGCTGCTGCCTAAGGGGAGGCTGAGCTCAGTGGCCACTCGTGACACCGGGTCCTCAGGGCTCTGGTGAGCCATCGCTGCGTGACAGATGGCTCCCAACGACAGCAGCTTGTTATCTCTGCAGGTTTCATGGGATGTGTTTCAGTTAGCATTCTCATTGCTCTGACCCAACAAACCTGGCGACCACAACTTAGAGAAAGGAAGATTTATTTGCTCACAGCTCTGGAGATTTCATGGGCTCAGTCCATGTCAGGCCAAGTGAAGTTGCGGAGTTCAGGGTATGGCGCGGGGAGAAGAAAGTGGGGAGAGAGAGAGAGAAAGCATGCAAGGGCTCTGCTCTCACATCATGGATGTCTGAAGCAAGATAGAGCTTAAAGGAGGTTCATGGACACAGGCATTGGCCCCAAGGCCACACCCCCAGGGACCCACGTCCTCCAACCAGACCCGACCTGCCTAGATTACCATCCAGTAAATCCATTACAATGGATGTATCCGCTGATGAGATTAGGACTCTCATAATTTAATCACATCACCTCTGAACATCAATACATGAGCTCTTTCAGGGGACGTTCTACATCTAAACCATAGCAGATTGAGTGGGCTTTGCTGGGTGGCTTCTGCATATATCACAGTCACACACTGCTGGGCCACAGTCATCTGAAGGGGAGGCTGGGGCAAATGCCTGAGGTGTCTCCCACACTTGGCAGCCGGTGCCGCTGGTGGCTGGGAGCTCAGCTGGAGCTCCAACCTCATCACACATGGCTTCCCCCCTCTGGAAGCATGGGAGCTTGGATTTGAGAGGGGCTCCCCAAGAGCAGAGATGCTAGGGGTCCAGCAGAAGCTGCTCAGGCATCTTATAATCAAGGTTTAGAACTCTAGGATCAGTTTGCCATAGTCTGTTGGCCAAGCAAGTCACTAGGACCAGCCTGGTTTCAAGCAGAAGGGAATAAGATCCCGCCTCTCAATGGGACGGGTAAAAGAATTTGAGGCTACCTTGAATCCGACACATATGTTCCTGGTGGCGAGCCAGCATACACCGGCTCCTTTGTCACACTGCAATGTCGACCAGTCCTGATGTAGAAACAGGAGCCCTGATACCAAGGGAATTAAATAGGGTGGTTTGGTCTGGAAAAAACCAGAGATGTCTGCCAGATGGATAAGTTGGGATGTGAAGATTGAACAGAGTTAACCAGGGGATGAAGGGAAGACAGGGTAATCCAGGCACAGGAAGTACCCTGAGCCCATGTCCTGGGGCAGGATGTAAGCAGGGTGGTATAACTAAAGGACAGAGAAGGAGGGAGGGAAGGAGGAGTGTGGTTAAGGCTTACTAGCAGGATGGTGAACGTCAAATTTCATGAGCTTCAAACTTCAGTCAGTTTTCTCACATATAAAACAGAACAAGCCAGGCACAGTGGTCCATGCCTGTAATCCCAGCACTTGGGAGGCTGAGACAGGAGGATTGCAGGTTTGAGGCCAGCCTCAGCAACTTAGTGAGAACCTGTTTTAAAGTAAAAAATAAAATAGGGCTGGAGGTCGGGGGTCTAGCTTAGCATTAGAATGCCCCTGACTTCAGTCTTCAGTACCAATAAATAAAAAGGGCAGGGGAGGTAGCTCAGTGGTAAGGTGCCCCTGGGTTCAATCCCAAATTAAAAAAAAAAAAACCAGGAAAGCCTCGCGTGGTGATACTTTCTTTTCCTGTGGAAATGGCTACTAGCAGATGCAAGAAGCGAGCGCCTGGCCCCTTCTTACTCATTCCCTCCCCTCCCCAGGGTCAGCACTGAGCTGGGACGCATGGCGTCAGAGTTGCGAGCCATCCGTGAAGTCTACCTAAACTGTCAAGTGCAGTCCTGCGGCACGGGAAAGGTCCCAAACAGACTACTGCCTGGTTTTTATTTATTTTTAGTGAGGTCGGCCGCCGCCTCAGTAACACGAGCTGCACAGGGTGACGTTTTTCTGCTTGCCTTCCGTGGTTCTTGGCGTGGCCTCCCTCCCCTGCCCCTCCTGCTGTGGTCACCTCATGTGGCAGCTCTCAGGGCCTTGCTTTTAGAGGCATTTTAGGGTGCGGTGTGTGTTGCGGGGAGCAGTCCCCCATGCATGTAGCTGCCCAGAGCTCTGAGGATGCGTCCTGGTCTCTTGGAGCATGCAGCATGGAGGAGCCAGGTGGAGGGGACTTCGATCTGCCAACCAGGGCTGCCGCTCCTTGGGCCGTTCTCAAAGTCTGCTCCTGTGTGTCAGGCTGCCGGGGACAGGGCTGTGCCTGCTGGACTCCAGTCCCCTCTCTTCTTTTTTGAAGCATCTGTTGGTACCTTCTGGAATTCTGCATCTTGGACCCTGGATGAGGGTCTGGGGACACATAGATGCTCTTAGGGAGCGCGGACTTGACTTTTCTCCAAATAATTCCCCAAACAGGTGGCATGCATCCTGTCACCTCATTGGGTCTTGAAAAGGCCAGTTAGTATTCCGGGAGCGCTAGCCTGAAATGGCGTGGTGGAGGGGCTCTCCCTGTCCCCAGCAGGGGTGTGGGTAGGTACTTGGCCATGTCTGGAGGTCTTCTGGATTAGCACACCATGGGGTGGGGCTGTGGACCTTGAGTGAGTATTGCCCAGGGATGCTGCGAAACCTCTCACAGGGCCTACCACAGCACTCCACAGTGAAGCACGGCCCAGTCCCAAATGCCCAAGATGTCGGAGGTGCCAGGCTCGGGAAAGCTTGCACTTCTGTCGTCTGCTTTCTCTTGTCACCACATTGCAGCCACTCTGAATTTTTCTGGTATTTCCTCAAACATGCCAAGTCCTGTCCTTTTTCAAGGCTCTCACACTTGTTGTTCCCTCTGTCTGGAATGTTCTTCCCCAAAGAGCATTGTGATCCCTGATCCCTGCATTTCATTTAACCACCCTCCCTCCCCACACAGTCCTATCTCTCCCCACAGGGGCCTCTACTTTTCCTATCCATCTATCTATTATCTATCTACCATCTATCTATCTATCTATCTATCTATCTATCTATCTATCTATCTATCTATAATCTATCTATCTATCTATCATCTATCTATCATCTACCTATCTATCTATCTATCTATCTATCTATCTATCTATCTATCATCTATCTATGGTACTGGCCAGGCAAGTGCTCTACCACTGAGCGACATCCCCAGCCTTATTTGTTTTATTTTGAGATAGGGTCTCATTTAGTTGCCTGGGCTGGCCTTGAACTTGCAATCCTCCTGCCTCAGCTTCCCCAGTTGCTGGAATCACAGGTGTGCGCCACCGTGCCCAGCGCCTTTGTAGTTCTCACAGGGTGCAACTCTCCATTTACCCCTGCTTCTCCTTCATCACCCTCTCTCCTGCTGACCTTTAAGGTTCCTAAGGACTTGGCGATAGCTGCGCTGCTCACAGCCTCAGTCGATCCTCAGATCCCTGCCGCACATGCCAGGAATTCCGTATGGATTTGTTGAAGTGAAGGGACAATGGGGGAAGTCGAAGGAGGGAAGAGGAGAGTTCTGGGAATGAGAAATCATGACTGCATGCACCAGTTCCTAGCTTTGTGATTTAGAGAAAACCTACCCGACCTCGCTGAGCCTCAGTTTCCTCATCTGTACAGTGGGGCTGACGATCACCGGCCCCCGTGCCAGGGTGGTTTCCGTGTTTATACAGGTGTGGTGGGGTCATGTGCCGGGCACTCAGCGAGTGTTGAATAAAGGGAGTCATCATCGCAATCATCGGTATGGTTTCCTCCACGGGATCCGGGGTCCTCGTTCCTTTATGTGCCCCATTCGTACTGGGGTGGAGTGAGGAGTCATAGCGGCGACACCCACACAGCATTTCTCGGGTGCTGGGGATTAATGTGCTTGAATCCCCTCCCCCCCGGTCTTACGTTGTCACAGTTCCCCATCCGGAGGTGAGCCATTGGCTGTGCTGGGTGGTGATGGCTGGGCAGGGGACACAGAGAGTAGATGGTGGCAGAGGTGGCCTTCAAACAGATGCAGGCCATCTGGCTGCAGGACAGGATACCGAGCTACCCCTCTGAGATTTGTTCTGCGTGTCACTGTGCACAAATGCGCTCTTTCTCATTTGTCGTTACACGTGTTGAGGCTTCCTGTGGGGACCCGATGAAATGGGGGGAGTGGTGGAGGAGACAGGGCACCTCTAAGGAGAGCTGCCCATCAGCGCGCCCTTGTTCTGCTCCCTGGTCTTAATTTATAAAGGTGCTTGAGAGACTGCACAGAAAGGTCGATGCATTGAAAGGAAAGCTTAATGCTACTCTCTGTTCCTGTAGAAATGAGAGGCATGACCTGCCACAGGGGGTCGCAGGGGAAGCATCTCGAAAGGGATTAAACACAGTAGCTGTAGACACTCCCCTGCTGCGGTGTGCCTGTGAGAAAGCGAGGCTCCCCCAGGTCTCCTTGGGACGCCATCCAGTTGGACCACTTTCCAACATGGCGGCCGGCGATGGAGCAGGGGAACCAAAGATGAGACCACCCCATGTCCATCGGAGTCGGAAAAGAGCTCCCATGACTTCAATTCTTAAGGAGCCCTTCACCTCCTCTCTTCCCCACCCCCACCAAGTGCAAATCTCACAGTGAGATGTTTTCCCCCAACCCTTGGTGCTTGGTTGGAATTTGGTTTCCATGGTGTTTAATCTGTTTATATGGATTTTATTCGGGCTTCTAACGATAGAATGGGGAATGTGGTAGAGTCCAGGCAGGGTTAAGCCTAGGGTTCTAGAATCCTTGGAATGTGTGTGGGGGGATGTGGGGGCAGCGGGAGGATTGTGTGTGCACTAGGACCTCCTCGTGTGGAGTCCACCTCAGCAGGATCTGGACCTTAACTCCAGGAGCTGAGTGGAACATTTGGGCCCAGAGGGGGAATTTTGGATGTGTTTTATACACGTGCCCTTAAAGCCGAGTTGGCTAAAGAGACTCCGAAGCCTGCCCATTAAAAACATGACATGTGAACATGCCCGTAATCCCAATGCTTGGGACAGGAGGATCGCAGGTTCGAGGCCAGCCTCAGCAACTTAGCAAGACCCTCAGCAATTTAGTGAGACCCTGTTCCAAAATAAAAAGGGCTGGGCATATAGCTTGGAGGTAGAATGCCCCTGGGTTCAATTCCCTGTATCAAAAAATAAATAAATAAAGACATGTAGCAGCAACAGGGAGATTTGTTACGTCTTTTTAGGCCTCACCCCCAAAAAAGAAAGCAGCTCTCTTTCCTTGAGCCTCCTGGCCACCTGCCAGTTGAGGGCTGGACTGTGTCTGCAGTGGGTTTTGGGAGCCAGCCCCTGTGTGTCCATCAGAGTCAACGACATTAGCCTTTGGCTCATGAGGGGACGCCAAGGCACTGGGACTTCTTTTCTGCCAGGTGGGCAGTCAGGCATGGTGGCACATGCTTGTAATCCCAGTACTTGGGAGGCTGAGACCAGAGGATCCGGGTTTGCTGCTAGCCTCAGCTACTTAGTGAGGCCCTCTGCAACTTAGCCAGACCCTGTTTCAAAATAAAGAATAAAAAATAGGGCTAAGGGTGTAGCTCGGTGGTAGAATGCCCCTGGGTTCAATTCCCAGTACCGCAAAAAAAAAAAAAAAAAAGAAAGCCAGGTGGGGATCCAGTGTATAACGATCGCTCCATCTGACCTGAGCTGTTAGAGACCAGATGTTCCAGAAAACTCACCCTGTTGAGCAGCGGCCCCCAAAACCAGGGACAACCCAGGGGTGTTTCCATCTGCTGCTTAGAAGCCATTTTTCTCCATTTCCTGTCATGAGGCCTCATTGTCCTGGCCAGAGACTTCTTCAAGGAAATCGTGAACTTCTCATTTATCAGGTGAAATGACAGGGATGCCGTCTAAGCAATTTTTTGGAGGCTGGGCATTTTTAGCAGCCCAAGGTGATCATGCCAGCATTCCTCAGTGAGTGAGACATATAATTCAATTTGGATCTAATGTAATTAATTAATTAGGGGGCAAATTGCATTAAACAAGTAGCGCTTGGCTTTAACGGCTCTTCTATCAGGAAACTAGCTCTGTGAAGGGGTCATCGTGTTATTATTTAACTTTGGATTATCTTTTTTTTAATTTTTACATTTTTATGTTCATTTATTGGTGCATTGTAATTATACATTTTGATATATGTCAGGGTATCAACATCATACATGCACACATTACACATTTAGCCCTCCTTCCAATCCCACCCTATTCCCTCCCCCTTCCCTCCCTTTCATGCTCCGGATAGTGATTGAGTCTTAGAGGTTTGTGTGTGTACATCATGTGCTATAGTGTGTTTCCCTCCACCCCCCTCCCAACTCCCTCAGTTAGGTCACCTTCTTTGTCCATCTAAAGATTTCTTCTTCTTCCCTTCTAAGTCCCTTCTAAGTCCCATTCTATCTAGCTCCCACAGATTAGGGGGAACATCCAATTTTTTACTCTTAGTGACTTACTAATGTCACTTAGCATGATGTTCTCTAGTTCTCTCCATTTCCCTGCAAATGATGTGATTTCGTTCTTCAACATCAATAGTAGCAACTAATATTTGGGGGCAAATTTATGTAACAGGTGCTATGTTCAACCCTTGGCTTGAAGGATCTAGTGTAAGCCTCATGACTTGCCTGTGACATTAGGATTTGCCCTCGGCAGAGAGGGGCTGAGTGCATTGTCCAGAGCTTCTGTCTCCTGAGGGCTGGGTGGCAGCGTTTAGACCCAGGCAGGTAAGTTCCAGGGATACAACCTCTTTATTAGATCGTCCGGAACTATCCACAGAGCATCCCAAAAGCCTCGATCTAAGGGCGGTGATGGAGAAGCAAAGCTAGGTGCACTCGTTTTTGTTTTTCCTATGCTCCTCTGGCTCCAAAATACCTTTTCTTTCAGTATTTTTGGATTTCACTGGGAAGCAAGTGATGTAAGGTTGGCCTGGCACAGAATCCATTTTAGTTCTGTGCCTGGTATTAGCCATAGGAACTCAGAGCAGCTGTGGCTGGGTGCCTGATCACCCATTCCGCTGTGGTTGGGTCATCCCCTAGAGTATATATTAGGTCCTCCGAGCTGGGCTCTGGTTGTCCCAGAGATCCTACAGACCACGGGCAGCATTCAGGACATTCAAGACATTCCTTTTGTGTCTGAATTAGGTGGTGTGGAGTCTGTGGTTTGCAATTAAAACCGTCTTACACATTTTTATATTTTGGTACTAGGATTGAACCCAGGGGCATTCTACCTCTACGCTATCCCCCCCAGCCCCACCCCTTTTTTATTTTTGTTTTGAAGCAGGGTTTTACTAGGTTACTGAGAATCTCACTGAGTTGCTGAGGCTGGCCTCGAACCTGTGCTCCTCCTGTCCCAGCCTCCCAAGTACTGGGATTACAAGCATGTACCACCACTCTGGGCTCCATCTTTCACACTTTACATATCAATACTTCAACACCAATTGAGTAATTGTCGTGGACACCCTAACAGAAGGCGCTGGGAAGACAACAGGGGTTCAAGGGCAGCGTTGCGCCCAGCCTTGCTGATTTGCTAGTGCAGGAGGCGGCCTTGAGGGACCCTGGAGATATATTACCCTCACACTGCTAGGACTTCTGAGTTCTTTGGTTGACTGTGTGTATTTTAGTTATCTTCTTGTCTTCAAGCTGTTGGCCTCTCTCAAATCTCCTTCTTATTTTCTGCTTTCCAGTAAACTTTAAAATAGAATTAAATTGCCAGTTGGAAGTTGATCTGTTACTCTTTCTAGAGGTGGTTTGGCACCCTTTGGTGGCTTCCTGCCCTTTCTCTCCACTTTTAGAAGGAGACTCTGCAGAAAGCCTTTGTAATGCATATATCTTTTCCCCTGGTCTAAGGCTTTCTCCGGTTTTCCTATCTGTCATTATGGTCAGATTCTCTGGCCGAGTTTCTAGAGCCCAAATTTGGGCTCCCAATCTGGCGTCTGGACTCTGAACAGGCCAGGGAATGTCCCAGGAAGCTTTTGACACCCTGACCCCAATGTCTAGTGCTCCTTATTCTTCTATCAGCTAAAAGCCTACGGAGCAAGGGCGTCGTGGTCCCATCCCGTGAGCTTTGACACACTGGAGAACTTTGCCCAGATGGGGGCTGGGAATGGGGTAGCTGGTGAGGAACTTTCTGTGAGCCATTGTGAGCCTCCAGGCATGAAACTTGGAAGTGCATTTGAACCACGAGGAAATTTATATTCACCTTTGGACTGGGATTAGGAGGCGCTTTAAAGAAGCAAGATCTCATTAATTCTTTGAAAAGAAATTTGTGTTATTCCCTTTACACAGGGCAGCTGATGGAGGATCCGAGAGGCCACATAACTTGCTCAGGGACACACAGCCGGGAAGCAGCAGGCTGCTTTAGAATGCAGACCTGCGGGAACCCCAAGGCCATGTGCCTGCCCGACCTCATACAGTGCAATTTCAGCAGGAGTCCCAGGGATGGGCAGTGAGCAAGGAAAGACATTTAAGGAGAAGAAGAGAAAAAAGAAAAGGAAAGGAAAGGGTTTAAAATAAAAGGAATGACTTCTGAAAACTAGATGACCCTCCTGGGAAGGTTGTAGGAAAAGTCACTGTGGTCTTTTATTCCCCACACCCTACCCGGCACTAGCATATTCTGAGCACCCAGCATAATGTGTTGAATGACCCTTGAATGGAGAAGGGGAAGAAAAGGCCACTTCTTGTCTTTTTCTTTGAATTAACCATTTAGCTCCTCCTCATCCTAAGAGGCCTTGTGGTCCCTTCTGACCCGCGGCCCCCCGGCCCGTTGGAAGGATGTGGTGAGCACCACTTCTCTTCCTCAGCCTCCTGGGTGCCACGTGTCTCTGTCTGCTTTCCAGATGAGCTGGTGACTCATCAGCTCCCCCAGCCTTCTCGGATCTCCTTCTCGTCTTCTCCACTCTCTTTCCCCATTTCTTCAGCACAACTCTTTGGGCTGCGAGTGATGGAAACCAATTCCGCCTCCCTTGGGTCTCGTGGGGGAATTTGCAATTTGCCAGGGCTGGGGGGAGCTTGAGGATTTTGGAGAATACACTACATGAGGTTATAGACTGTGGTGTTCAACATTCCCAGTGGCTAAAGCAATAACACTCAGCACGTAGTAGGTGATCAATGAATATTTATTTATTTATTTATTTATTTATTTATTTATTTATTTTTTGCGGTACCGGGGATTGAATGCAGGGGCGTTCTACCTCTGCGCTACGCCCCCGGCCCTATTTTTTATACTTTATTTTGAAACTGGGTCTCACGAAGTTGTGGAGGGCCTCACTAAGGAGAGAGAGAGAGAGAGAGAGAGAGAGAGAGAGAGACATCAATGAATATTTATTGATGGTGCACATGCATGCATAAACAGGGCATCTTAAAGTCTCCAGGCCCCTTTTGCTGGTTGGGAGGTGACAGAGAAGGGATGGGAGATGGAGGGGCAGTTTCTATCTCTCTGTCCACTTCCTGGCTCGCATCTCCCCGCTCCCAGGGCCCCACAGTGAATGGGCGTCTTTCATTTCTCGCGTCGGGCTGGCTCGGCTGACCACAGCAAGCTGCAGCCCCGGAGGAAGATGCCAGAAGCCAGGTTGGCTGCCAAGTCCTCTGCAGCAGGTCCCCGTGAATCGCACCTCCCCAGGGCTCCCAGTGGGTGAGAACAAGGGGCGGCTGTGATAGAGCCCCCCGTCTTTGGGTGGGGTATGCAGCGAATGGAAAGTCAGCCGCTCGGGCCTTGTGGCTTGGCCTCCGCGAGCAGGGCCGTTTTATAAAGTGACTTTTCAAGGCCCTCTCCCTCCACCGGGCCTTGGCAGCCAGGCCGGGTCTCCAGAACTGAGCGGGCCTTGTATGTGCTGGGGAGAGAGACGGGAAAATGAGGGCTGGAGCGGACGCGGGCTCCAATTCCAGGGGACACAGGGCGCGGTGTTGTGCGGCCGCCTGGGGCCGCTGACAAGAGCTGCATTCAGCCCTCCACGGGAGCTGGCTCCGCGGTATCAAGTCCCCTCGCACAGCGGTGACATTGATCAGCAGTGTCAGCTGTGTGGAGAGGTGGCCTGGGGTGGCAAGACTGCTTGCGCAGCCAGGGGACTCTGAATCCTGCTTTTCTACTCTGAGCTATCCCTCAGAAAGCGCGGCGCTAGTGTACGGAGAAGCTACGAACTTCTGTTGCTTTCTTGGTGGTGGCGCCCCAGAGATGTGCAAGGGGGCAGCCCTTGTACGGAGACGGGGTGCAGATGCACCTAGTTACAGCTCTCTGTACATGTAGACCAAGTTGTGCCTCTTTTTGTAGCTCTAGGGTACCTTTGCATGTCTGTGTAAGCGTATTGCTTCTTATGAATGGACGCAACTCTGAATACTGTGTGTGTTGTGTGTGTTAAGTGTGTTCCTGAGACAGGCTGCCTGCATTTTTTTATTCTTTTTTTCTTTTTTTTTGTTGTGTGTGTGGTACTGGGGTTTGAACCTAGGAGTATTCTACCACTTAGCTACACCTCCCAGCCCTCTTGATTTTTGTTTTTGTTTTTGGAAACAGGGTCTAAGTTGCTGAGGGTCTAAGTTGCCGAGGCTGGCCTCCAACCTGTGCTCCTCCTGTTTCAGCCTCCCAAGTACTAGGATTATAGGCGTGCGCCACCACACCCGTATAGGCTGCTAGATTTGAATGATGACTATGCTATCCATTCACCACGTGACCGTGACAGAGCCGCTTGGTGGCGCCTGGCCTCTGTTTCCTCACCTGTGTGATGGGGCTAGTCACTGTTCTCACCTACCTGGAGAGTGATGGAGAGAAACCGAGGTGACACCTGGCCCCCAGTAGGCAGGCAGTTGACAAATGTCACTTCCCGTCCCTCTTTGGCAGTCATGCCTGCCGCTGCTGTGTCTATACGTGAGCTTCTTCGGGCCTCCCTTCACGTCGTTGGCTTCGATGGAATTGTGTTGGTTTCTTTCTTGCTTTCTGAACAAGAGATCCAGCGCTTTGAGATCTGAGGTGGGAGGAGAGCATCGGGGGTTCCTTGGGTCACACAGTCTGTCCCTCCTGGGTGGGGGAGGGGTGTCCATTCCTCCGTGAGCCCCCTACACACACACACACACACACACACACACACATCTTTCTGACTTCACTGTGGTTTCCCACGAGAGCCTTAAATAATTCTCCGTGGCTGTGGTTTGAGGGGCGTGGGGTGAGGTCTCTTGTCCCTATCCTAGTGGCGGGTGTATCTGCTCTTCACCTGTGTTTGGCTCCCAAAAGCAAGTTCAGTGTTTCAAACCACCATTTTAGGTCTTTGGGCCTTTAGGTCTTGGGGGGGACCTCAGTGGAGAACTGTATCTGAAATAGGGACATGGGGGGGCTGCTCCCGATGGACACCTCTGCTGTAGGGAACAGCTTTCTTGGCTCAGTTTCCTCCTCTGTCAAATGGCTATAGCTGCATCTGAGGTTGGGTGTGAGGATCAAAGGGGGGTGTCCCCCTGAACCCCGAGAGCGATGCCTGGCACGCGGAAGCTACCACCTTAGCTGCTGTTGGCTTGTTCTGTTCACCTCGGCTACCATCCCTCTCTGTTTACCTTTGTCTTGGGAGAGGACATCAGTCTTGGAGCTGAGGCTACACTGCTGTGCACACAGTAGGCGCTCAATGCATGCTGAGTGTTTACCCAAGTGTCTATTCATTAGCAGATAGGATGTGGGGAAAAGACACTGAGGTATGTCCAGCGAAGCCAGCTGGGTGACAGGAGCTCACGGGTGGACACCGTCACCCTCCCCCCAGGTGTCTGCAGCCCCAGGACTAGAGAGCTTTGCCCTGTTCATCTCTTTACAGAGGAATCGCATGTTCCCACAGCCCCAACTCTAAGCCCTCACGAGTTTGAAACCCACCCCTTCCATGGTGTCGTTTGCATTTCCACAAGTAGAATCATCTTTTAAGAACATCGTCAGCCAGGCGTGGTGGCGCACGCTTGTAATCCCAGTACTTTGGGAGGTGGAGACCGGAGGATCCGGGTTTGCGGCCAGCCTCAGCTCTCGCTCTCTCTCTCTCTCTCTCTACTTAGTGAGGCCCTCCGCAACTTCATGAGACCCGGTTTCAAAATAAAGTATAAAAAATAGGGCCGGGGGTGTAGCGCAAAGGTAGAACTCCTGTGGGTTCAATCCCCAGTACCGCAAAAAAAAAAAAAAAAATCGACCAAGACCCACCGTTCCAGCCCAACTGCATTTTCTCTTCCTCCCAGTGCCTTCCATGTTTCTTCACACCGTTGTCTTGGAACAGTGCACTCTGTCCTTTTCATATTCACTTAGTATCACACTGTAAACACTTTAGGAAGCTTATCTGTAATCTCCACACGAATCATCCTAATTACTGCTGTACTTTTCCATACAGTTGACCTAGGTTCATGCTGCTGTTCCCAAGTTGCCAGTGTGCAGGCTTTTGTGGATATTCTAAATACTGTTGCAAATGTCTTTGAACATAGGGCCTGTATTTGATTTGGTCCATTGTTTTCCTAATAAATGTCCAAAGTCTGTGATAACAGGTCAACAAACATTTCATCCATGCCTGGTGCTACTACGTGTTATGGAGGTTGGTACAAGGACTATAAGGACCACCTCGCTAACCCTTCCCTGAAAGGTAAGGCCAGGCATTATTTGATCTCAGTGTTTTGTGTAGGTTTTTTACATTTATTCAACCCAGTTCCCTGAGGTGGGGATGTTGCTCTTCCCATTTTAGAGATGCAGGAACTGAGGCAAAGAGAGGTTAAATTACCTGCCCAGGAACATAGGGAAGGATGCTAAAGGAGGTCCTCCTTCCCCTCATACAGGCTGGGATGTTGCACCAGTGAGCTCGAAGTTATCCCAGCCAGTTCTCAGGGAAAGTCATGATGGTTCCTACTGCTCAGGCTTGAAGATGCTAAATATGTACCTGTGAGAGCATCTCCCTGAAGAGACCCAGGCAGGACTCAAACTCGCAGGTGGCGCCTCTGACTTGGGGGTGTGCATTCCCGCAGCCTGCAGGCAAAGAGTGGGGGTGTGGGAAGCTGATCACATCCCTCTGTGTTGGCTTCCTGGGGCCTTTCCTGTGCAATGTCCCCCCCCAAGGGCCCAGGGTCCTAGGGATGGTCTCCCTTCCATCCTCTTCAACCACTCTAGGAAGATCCCATCCGCACCAGGCTGAGCTGATGTGGAATCTGTTCCAGGGAGAGCTGCGTGTAGACACGGGCTCCTGTGGAAGAATCGGCTCTGAAGAATATGATGTAGAAAAGAAGTGTGTGAGTGTGTGTGTGTGTGTGTGTGTGTGTGTGTGAGAGAGAGAGAGAGAGAGAGAGAGAGGAGACTGCTTTATATTATCCCTCGCAGCCACTCTGCCAGGCTTAGTTCCTTCTCAACTTTCAAATTTCAGATCAAGCGTCACCTTCTCAGAACGCTCTTACTCTCCCTAACTTCACACTTGTCACTTTAATGACAAGCTAGCTTTACAGATGGGTGGGTGGGTAGTCTGTCTGTCTTCCCTCCTAGACTGTAAGCTAGGAGGGCATTAGGCACCACATCTGCATTATTCACTGAGGAACCTAGCATCTCGCACAATGCTAGGACGTGGTAAGCTATGCTCACAGTTTGTTAATCGAAGACTTGACGTGGCTCCCAGAATTCTCTTTACTGCGGTCCTTCCTGCCCCACAGCCTTACAACTGAGAAGACTGTGTGCCAGGAGAGTGTCTGAGCCTATGACCTCCCAGCAAGGACCCGTTAACTCATTGGAGGTGTTCCTTGGCTGGATCTTTCTACTGGGGTTTGAAAACGCAGTGGTTCTGTTTCTTTTCCCCCTTCCCAGAGAAATATTTGCTTTCTCTCTGGCAGTGTGTGCTTTATTGTATCAGAGCAGGAGGTGTTGACCTGAGATGAGAAAAAACATCGTTTCCAAAGAGACTGTCAGTGTGTTAAAATTAATAAAGGGACAGCTGTGTGTGTATGGGGGGCAGGGATGTGGTGGTAATTAAACTGCTACCATTTGTCTCTGGGGACGATGCTGCTTTTCTTTTAAAAGCAGGTTAAGGGGATGAAAATCTGAATTGGCATATCTATAAACAAGTTATTACTTTGGCCGCAAGATAATTTGTGGAGAAAATGCTATTATTTTCTCAATATCGGTCCCTGGGAGTGTGTGGCTGGGGCTCCGTGCTGACCACTGTTCTTGCATGCAGATGCTACGAGCTCATAGAGCGGAGCATGAACTCCAGACTAAAACCTGTTTGTTCTTAAACAAATTGAGTTTTCTGTTTTCTATGCTTTATGGAAAGGGAGAAGGGTTTCTCTCCAGGTCTTAGGACTGGGTACCTGGGGTTGTCCAAGCCCCTCCCTGGACTCTCAGGAACATTCCAGCAGCTCCAGAGCTTCAGAGACTCTCACTCTGCTTAGAAAAGCCAGGGAGAACCCAGGGCTCTATTCTTCATAGGGAGGAGATTGGAAGGTGGCCATGGGAGTCTTGCTTCTGACCTTGTGACTTCCTGTGACCTTGAGAAAAATCAGCTGTGTTGGGAAGCATTATGTCCCCTGCCCTCAAATTTACACAATGAAGCCCCACCTTCCAGCACCTTGGAATATGGTCTTATTTGGAATGAGGGTGATTGCAGATGTAATTTGTAAGGGTGAGGTCACACCAGCTTAGGGGCGTCTAAGCCAATATGGCCGGTATCATAAGAAGGGGAGATTTGGAGGTAGACAGGCACACAGGGTGAAGGCATGAGAAGGTGAAGCAGAGATCAGTGTGATGCATCTACAGGTGAGGAATCAAGAGATGCCCGCAAACCGCCAGAGGAGGGGCTAGCGTGGAACAGAGATCTCCTGCAGCCCAGGGTGGGAGCCAGCCCTGCCCACATCACAAGCTTGGGGTTCTGGGCTCCAAAAATGGGATCTGCAATGTGGACCTCTTGTTTAGACCACACGGTTTACCTCAGAGACCACACAGATCCTCAAATCCACCCGTGCTGTGAGCACAGGTCTGCCATTTTGCACCCTAAATTTCAGCTGTGGCTGCCCTTGAATCCTGCCAGAAACGCAACAGACCGGGAATTGTTAATGTGCAGATGACACCCTACCCGTGAGACCGTGCGCCCCAGAAGGGAGTTCGTCTTCTTTCTGTGCCCCACCTCCAACAGGTGCTTAATCACTCCTTGCTGGATTCAGCATATTTGCTGACGACTCTGACCTCTCAGACTTGTCCACTTCCAGTTCCGTATCTCCCCAGAGTTTTAACCTCTTGACCTGTTTGTCCTCTGGTGACCACAGGCTTCTGAACCTTCCTGTGGCCCGTGTGGGTCCAAGACCTTCTGCACTCTCCTATATGTGAAAGAGCTGTGCAAACTGTAGAGTGCCCTGGAAAATGGTAGCAATGGGTGGTTCTTTTGTAGATACATCTGAAGAGGGACAGTGAGCTAGAGTCAAAGGGCCCAGGTTCCTGTCCAGCTTGGTGGTCTCCCAGCTGGGTCTCCTTAGGGAAGTCCCTTAACCTCTCTAAACCTCAGTTCTCTCACCTGTAAAGTGTGATGATTGGCTTGTCTACTTCACAGTTTGGCAGGGGACCAAGAATAAGTGCGAGAGACCTTTGGTGGCAGTGGAACAGAGGCCATAGACATAGAGGAAAGGGGCCTCCCAGGATTCACCAGGGCCTCCCAGGATTCACGGTAAACTGCAGAGCAGGTAACTCCTCAAAGCAGGGGTTGGTGGGAGGGCAGACCCAGGGTTGCCAAAAAAACTCCAGAGAGGCAGGTCACCAGGGTATTTCCCAATCTCCCAGTATTGTCTCAAGTATTTTAAGCACCACAAAGTTCATAGAAGATAGATTTGTGGACTACTTATGACCCCGTGGGCCGCCATCTTGTGCCTTCTGCCGTAGGGTTTGGCTCAGATAGAGGCCGATGCCCTTGCTTGCCTCCTCTCTGTTCCCAGAACCTACTGGTCTAAACGTCCTCCTCCTCCTCCTTGGGGTACTAATCCTTGAAGTGCAAGGATTAGTATTGACCAAGGAACAGTTAGGTTGCCCCCTCCTCCGGGAAGTAGTTTCTTACTACATCCCTACTGATTTGATTTTCTTTCTTCCCTTCCCTTCCCTTCCCTTCCTTTCCCTTCCCTTCCCTTCTCTCTCCTCTCTCTTCTCTTCTCTTGTATATACTGAGGATTGAACCCAGAGGCATTCTACCTCAGAGCTCCACCCCCAGCCCTTTTTTATTTTGAAACTAGGTCTCACTGACTTGCTGAGGCTGGCCTCAAATCTGTGATCCTCCTGTCTCAGCTTCCCAAGTAGTGGGATATGCAGGCATGCACCACCATGCCTGGTTTGGGCAAACCTTTTCTTAAAGAACCAAATCCTGTCGAAGGCCATTGGTCTCCTTGGCAACCACTGGACTTTGCCCCTGCATGTGCTGGCAAATGGGTATGGCAGTTTTGCAATAAAACTTTATTCCTGAAAACAGGCTGGAGCAGGCCCATGGACTGCTGACCCATTTGTTAGATACCTCTTTTATGCGCTACCCTAACACCCTGAACTTAGCCCTCTGCAGGCAGTCTGTTGCTCTGAATGAGAATAAATGCTCTTGAGCACTTACTGTGAGCCAGGAGCTGTTCTAACCGCTTAATTTGTATTCACTCAGTTCCTGCATTGAGTTTATGTGGGAGCTTCTGCTGCTCTCCCCATTTCACAGATGGGCATACTGAGTCTCCGAGAGGCGAAGCAACTTGCACCAGGTCACGCAGCTCATAAAAGCAGAGCTATGCTTTCACGTGGTGTCACACTAAGCTCTGCCTCCCCGGCCACCCCAGCTGTGTGTCTTCTTCTTTGTCTCTTTCCTTGGTGCCCAGCACAGGGAGTGGCCTGAGGGATGTGCCCAGGAACTGCTCCAGATAGACTGCCACAGCCCGCACGCAGCAGGAGCACCCACCAGCCCTTCCCGGCTGCCTCTGTCTCCCTTGCCCTCGGAGTTTGGCAGCTGACTGCTGGGGTGGATAACTCTGGTTCAGGCTTGCATGCGGCTGATTGTGAACATCTGGTTCTCTTAGCAACCCTCGACCCTGACAGGCCCCAGAAAAACTTTGAACTTGGTGCCCAGGCGCCTTGTGAACCACCCCAGCCTCCCCGGGCCGATTGGAGGAACCGCGGACGGGTGCCGCCATTAACCAGTGAGCAGATGGGAGTGGCAGGGGGCTCCGGGTCCCTCCCGAGGGATCCCTGAAGAATCCCATGTCAATATGGCAAATTGAATCCTATTTTAAAAGCCCTTCTGAGATTGCACTGTACGACAGGAGTCCTCAGTGGGAATCCTCTGTACCGAGAGCCAGCTCCTGGCGACTTATCTGCCTGAGGAGTGTGGCTTCAGTGTAACTGGGGCACCGATATTGTTCTGCGCACTCAAGGTATCATAATGAGCAAGAATAGTGATTATTATGATTTATATAGAGTCCTTGTCTGCTGGCAGGCACTGTGCCAAAGCTTTCTATACACTGATTCACCTGATCATTTATTTATTTATTATATATGTGTGTGTGTATATATATGTATTTTACCTCCAAGATACACCCCTGACCCTTTTAATTTTTTATTTACTTATTTATTTATGTGTTTGTTTGTTTATTTATTTTGTGGTTCTGGCTGGGGATTGAACTCAGGGGCAGTTTACATCCAAGCTACACCCCCAGACCTTCCCTTTTTAAGATTATTATTATTTTTTTTTTTATTTTGAAACAAGATCCTGCTAAGTTACTGAGGGTTTTGCTAAGTTTCTGAGGCTGGCCTTGAGTCTTCCATCCCCCTGTCTCAGCCTCCCAAGTATGAGGATTACAGGTGTGGACTACCAAGCCTGGCCTATTATTATTATTCTTTTTTTTGATGCTGGATATTGAACCTAGGATCTTCTGCATGCTGGGCAAGCACTCTACCACTGAGCTCTAACCCCAGCCCCTCATTTGACCCTTTAAACTCCTCTGTGGCCTAGGTGCTGACCCCGTCAGTTAACTGAGGCACAGAGCGGTTCAATGACATCTCCAAGGGCACGCAGCTAGTGAGAGGCACTATGAAGACTCGAACCCAGACGGTGTAGTTCCCAGCCAGAGCCCTTCACTGCCCAGTGCCGGCTCTCCCTCGGGACGTGGCTCAGTAGCCTCTAGAAACAGGGTCCTCCTGCACGTCCCACAGAGAGGCGCTGAGCACTATCGTGCCAGCATGGATGGCGCTGCTGCCCGCTGCCTCCTGAGCAGGTCTCCCGGCCTTCGCTTCCATGTTGGGGTGACACCGTCCTATCAGCTCCTTGGAAGGGGCAGGAGGAAGGAACTGACTGGATTTGGTGGGTCTGCCTCCCATAAAGAAAGATTTCCACGAGCCGGGCGTGGTGGCGCACGCTTGTAATCCCAGTACTTTGGGAGGTGGAGACCGGAGGATCCGGGTTCGTGGCCAGCCTCAGCTCGTGTACGCGCATGCATGCGCACGCTCTCTCTCTCTCTCTCTCTCTCTCTACTTAGTAAGGCCCTCTGCAACTTCGTGAGACCCGGTCTCAAAATAAAGTATTAAAAAAAATAGGGCTGGGGGCATAGCGCGGAGGTAGAACGCCCCTGTGTTCAATCCCTGGTACCACAAAAAAAAAAAGAAAGATTTCCACCATGGGGGGCAGCGTGGCTGCGGGGCACCCTGCCTGACCTCAGGGACCAGGGTTTCTGTGTGCATCATTTAGGACTGCTGCCCTGCACTGGGGGGCAGGGGGAGAGGAGGACACCCTTAGGGTTCTCTTTCAGACACGCTGTCTCATAGTTTGCAGTAGGGATGCGGGGAGAATTTCCCCAGTCCTTAGGTTCTAGTTCCTTGTTGCTACGCGAGCCGTCAGCAGGAACCAAGCTGCACCTTCAACACTGCTCAGAAAGCTCCTCTGCTAAACAGCCAGTTCCTTCACCCGCAAGCTTCCCTCCCACCAAACACCAGCGCGCAGACGCAGTGCGGCCTAGCTCGCGGCCACGTCACAGCCGGGGCGCCTCTTCTCCGTTCTCAGTAACACCTTCCTCTGCTCTGTCCGAGACCTCGTGAGACAGCTTTTGCCATCCAGCCATCCACCGACATTCTGCACAGAATCACTGTGCATGCTCCAAGGAGACAGGACCTTTTCCTACAGCCCTTGTCACAGTCTCCTTCAAGAGTCCCTTAGTGGCAATACTGGCTTTCTCTGCACACCCTCAAACCACTCCTCCAGCCTCTGCCTGCTACACAGCCCCAATGCCGCTTCCACATGTCGGGTATTTATTTCCGCAGCCCCTCCATTCTCCATACCAATTTCTGCCTTAGTTTAAGTTGCTATAACAAAAATCCCATAGGCGGGGTGGCTTTAAACAACAAACACTTTTTCTTACCATCGTGGAGTCTGAGAGTGCAAGTTCAAGGCATCAGCAGATCCGGTGTCTGGCATGTAGGCCACCGCCTTCTTACTGTCTCCTTGTGTGGCCAAGGGAGCCATCCATCTCTCTCCTGTCTTTTCTCCTAAGGGCACTAATCCCATCCACGGGGGCCCCACCCTTGTGACTTAATGACTTCTCAAAAGTTCCAGCTCCAAACACATCATGTGGAGGAGAGCTTTCATGTATGCCTGGTGGGAGGGGCACAACATTAAGTCTATAGCAGTTTGAACACAGCCTCTGCCCCTTGGAAAAAGGGGTTCACCTTTCCAAGCCTCTGTTTCTTTAGCTATAGCTTGGAACCAGACGGGTTGGGTGGGGGGATAGGAAAAAAAGACCTTATCTGGCTTTCAGGAAGACTTCACGGGCTAATGTAAATGATTTTGTAAGTCCTGTGGTGCCCGGCATGTCGCAGGTGCCCAGTAAACAGTGACTGGGTTGAGATTATTCCCGCCGATGTAGGGGGACTGTGGGCCACGCCTGTGCCGTCCAGCACAGTGGCCACCAGTCCCTGTGGCTGTTGAAAACACTTGAAATGTGGCCACTGCGATGAGCTATTGAATTTTAAATTTCATCTCATTTTAATTAGTTGAGATTTAAAATCCGACACCCAGTTCAGTTGCTGGAGAGCATTTTAAATATGTTTGGAACAACTTGGGCCCAAGAATTTGTTTATTTATTTGACATTTTGTGCACGCTAAACAGAGGGGATGCATGTCTGGTTAAAAAACAAAACAATATGGAGCATCTAAACTGAGATTGACCACTATGCAAATACATACCGTGTGTCCCTCACGCTCACGTACCTGCCGAATGTGCCTCGGCTGGGTTTTCTTCCGGTGGTCATTCATTCATTCATTCATTCATTCAACACACGTTTCTTGAGCACCAGTTACGGGCAGCTGTGGGGGTTCATGATGATCAGTAAACAGGATACAGAGTGAACAGACGGGAAAAGTAGGAAACATTAAAATAGTGAGCGTGTGTGTGGGGGGATTGAAATGGGAGGGCGGGATGAAGAGCGTGGTCACGGGTGAGCCATCTGGGAGATGACATTTGACCTGAGACCTCACTGACCACAGAAGCCATGGGAAAACCTGGAGGGAAAGCCTTTGAGGTGTCAGAGAGAATGAAATGTTCTAGAAACCGAGGGCCATCAGAAGCAAGAGCGGTGTGAGAGGAACTTGAGAGACAGGCTGGGGAAAGATTCCGTAGTGCTTTGCTATCCAGCATGAGACGTTTAGATTTTATTTTTAGTGAGATGGGACACCCCAGAAAGGCGTGTTTGATTTATGGTGTGTGTGTGTGTGTGTGTGTGTGTGTGTGTGTGTTGCTGGGGATGGAACTCGGGGCCTTGCACATGCTAGGCAAGCGTTCTGAGCTACATCCCCAGCTTTTTACAATTTTAGGTTGAGACAGGGTCTTGCCATGTTCCCCGGGCTGGCCTCAAACTTGTGGTCCCGGCGCCTCAGCCTCCCGAGTCGCTGGGGTCACAGGTGTGCGCCACCATGCTCAGCCTAGGACTTCCTATTTTGTGCATTATGAGGCTTATGATTTTATAAAGGCCTCTCCAGCTGCTGGGTGGAGAATGGATTGTGGGGTGCAAAGCATGCTGAGATTCTGGGGTGACGTGCCTCTGGCCGGCCCGGTGATGGTCCAGGTCAGAACACTTCCGAACACATTTTGGAGGTGGGTTCTCTCGGACTTCCCAGTGGACTGGCGATGGGCTGGCCATGAGGGGCCTGAGGAGAAACAGATGGCTGAGGTCCCTCCCGCAGGCGCGGCCTGGGCACCAGGGTGGCCCGTGTCCCCATGGACTCAGGTCCCTCCCCACTGCTCCCAGCCCGAGGCCATTGTCTTCATTTCTTCCTCTTCTGTCTGCCTCACTCTTTCCGGAAGCGGGCATAGCCACAGCCTGGTGGGGTCAGCCGTTTTGAGTGGGGAGACTGGAATTTGTACATTTCCAGCTTGATTCAGGGCTCTGCTTCCTTCCTCCCCGCCCCCAGCCGCTGCTGGAGAGAGATGATGTTCGGATTAAGGACAGACTTTTTAAGCCTAGAGTTTACTCCCCTGGCAGTTCCCCTCCGTGGGGTGATGTTGCAGAAGTGGGGGGGTGAAATGACTTCTTAATTGTGTGCAGATGAGAAGTGGGGAATTCAGCAGACAAAGGGCGCGACCGGAATCCGGCGAGAGCGACACCTGCCAGGGTTCCACTTCCTGACTTAAGGCTCCACATGAATCTCTCCTTGACTAAAAATACCTCAAGAGCTGGATGGCAGCTTAAAGAGCTGTCGGCAAATTTAAAACAGGTTTGCGTGCCGCTGATTATAGCAGAGGATGAAAAGTTAGGAGAGATTTTTTTTTTTTCCCACAACGCATTTTGTTTAACTCCTGGTTTTCCATCCTGTCCCCTTTGATTCCTGGTTGAATTGGAAGGGAGGGTTGTATATTTCACTTTATTTTTCCTTTTCAACAATCAGTGGGCAGGGACCATGTTGAATGTAATCACAGCTTGGGACCCATCTTGGTTAAGAGAGGATGCTGTGAACATATCCTGGTGCCGGGTAGGAAGCAAGTTCGACGTCCCTCAGCAGCAGCCCGTGCCTCCCTGGCTACACACAAACACACTCCCAGGCTACGCATGGATCTCATTGATCTGCAAGATGGCCCCACGGTGTCTCCACCCCGCTCTCCATCCTCCAGCTCCGAAGCTCAGCCTTTTACGTTAGCTCGGAATGAAATAATAATTAACCCCGAATGAAAGCCACTGGTGTTTATGGAGCCCATTTCGCACACATTCTGTGTGTTGTTGCTTTGCACGCACATGACTGCCCTCTCGGGCACAGGATTGACTGTGTCGGATTTTACCTGAGCTTTGTGCTCCTGGCGAAGAGCAGAGGTTAAAGGATGCCCTCCACCCTTTCCTGTTCTAGAAACACCTTACTGCAAAGAACCACCCTTTCTGTAGACCGGAGGTACCATTCAAGGAGGTACCATTCAAGGACGCCCCTTTGCTTCCCTGGGACAGGGGCAAGCCCAGACCTGCCTGATTCCCATTTCGCTTCAATAATGATTGGCAGAACTGCTCATCACCACTGACCAATCAGAACAAGACACTCAGCTGGGCGCAGTGGCGCACACCCGTAATCCCAGCTGCTTGAAAGGCAGAGACAGGAGGAGTGCAAATTTGAGGCCAGCCTGGGCAATTTAGCAAGACCCTGTCTCAAAATAAAAATTTTTATAAAGGGCTGCGGATGTAGCTCATGGGTAGAACACTTGTTTAGCATGCCTGAGGCCCTGGGGTTGATCCCCAGTAACACACACACACACACACACACACACACACACACACACACAGAACAAAAGGTTCAGCATCCTCCTCCCTCCGGGGTCCTGTGCCATGGACTCCCTCCGCTGGAGCCAGCACCCAGCCCCTCCTGAGAACAGGCTGGCACTCTCTCGTCTACTATCCGATCACCCTGCCCTTTGTCCCATGTCCCACCGGGGCTCTTGGATGTTGTTCTCTTTGTATAAGAACACACCTCTTTGTTCAGCCTTGGCTGTGCCTGCAGAATCCCCGAGATAGCATGGTCACAGTGTTCTCCTAGTTTTAAGAGTCTCTCCTCCCCTTTGCTATAATCCCTTCAGGTGATAAGGATTATAGCAAATCCCAACTCTTCTCTCCCAACTCAATCTGGATGTGAGTCTTCTTTTACGGTGCAGGTGCGTGTTAAGTGGCACGCTCTTCATTTTGCAGAGGAGGAAAGCAGGGCTCGGAGGCGGTAAGCAGCAGAGTGGAGACCTCGGGTCCGCGTGTGAATCCAGAGTGCGCATTTGTACTCAACTCCTTCCCGGGGCTCGACTCGGGATGGTTGCCTTCATCTGGCCCCCGGCACGCTTCCCATCTAGCTGGAGATAGAAGACGCCGAGGCCTGGTCTGCATAGCACCTCTGCTTACTCCCCTCCCCATTCTTAGCCTCAGTTTCCTCATCTGCAAACCGAGGAGAATGATACCGCTGCCTTAGGGGTTACTGTGAAGAGTAGATGAAGCGGCTCAACAGGGCCGGGTGCATCATAAGCACTTGTGACATTTAATATGTTATCAATGCTCTTGCAGGAGGGACCTGAGCTTATATGTGCTGGATTAGCGTGCTAATAAAAAAAAACATGCAGTATCTGTCCTGCTGGATTAGAGCTCTGGTGGAAGAGAAGCAGGTGCAGGATCGCGATTGTGTATGCACCTGTTGACCTGGACAAGTAGAACCCTTGGGAAAGAAAGATAACTGGGTCTGCAAAGAAGACAGTCCCCTGGGTGCTGAACTGTGGCCCAGGTGCTGCGGAAGGTGCTGCTTCAGGAGGCTGGAGCTGCCCCCCGGGGGTGGGTACAGTGCAGGGAGCTGGCAGGGCTCTTCCAGCAGGGCCTGCTGGCTGGAGAGAGGTGTATGGGGATAGGAAAGGGCATCCAGGGTCAGCCCAGCAGCGGCTCTGGTGGCCTAGCCTGCCTGGCCGCCGACTGCACCTTCCACTCTGGGCAGTGGGCGCGACTGCTGGTCTTGAGGCAGGAGGGTATCATGATGAAAATGACAGTCGCAATGATCGTGCTGATCATAGCTGCTCCTCCGTGCTTGTAGAGCTCCTCTCCCAAGGTGCCCTTCTCCCGAAAGCGGGATGCTTCGCAGATGTTACCTAATTAATCACCACTGCTTGCCTGCCGAGGGAGGTGGGGGGTGGCTAATATCCCCATTTTTCAAGGGAGGAGAAGGAGGCGACGATAGGAAGCTCACAGGTAGCCTTGGCAGGCAGGGGCAGCACTGGCTGTCTCTTCTGGCCTTCAGACCCCCAGCCCACCTTTGGGGAGTAGCGCCACCCAGGGCAAGTTGGTTTGGGTGCAGGGAGAGAGGATCCCTGTGTGCTCAGGATGGAGGAGAGGAGTCTAGGCATGGAGGCTTTAGAGACAGATGGACTCTGGATCATACCTGGGGGTCTGCGGAGGTCACGCCTGGCTTTAGGTACACTGGGACCTTTGGTATCTTCCTCGTCTGCTCCTTCACAGAGATGTCTCTCAAGACATGTGTCCCCCTTTCCTGTATGTGCCGATCCCCCTGGATGATCCTCGATGCTCTCCTTGGAGCAAAGAGCCTACCTTTTATAATCTAACCTCAGCGCCTGGTTCCTGTACTTTGGCTAGGATGTTAACTCTAGATCCACTCACTGGGAGGGAGCCACCGCCCCTCTCCAAGCCTCAGTCTCCTGGGCTGTGAAAGGCTGCACACCTGCGTCGTCATCAGATCGCCGTGAGGAGAAGATGATGTAGTGCCTGTCCTGTGCTCAACAGGGCCCGGCACATTAGAAGCGCTTGTGACATTTAATAAATTGCCCGTGCTCGTACAGGAGGGGCTTAAAATACATGTGCTGGATTACTGCTCTAAACTGGCTCACGGGTACGGATGCACCTTCTTTAATGCGATTGCCGTGCAGTCAAAATATTGAATGGGAATTGAGTACTGGGAAACGGAATCATTTCTCCAGTTGGTATCTATTATAATTGTAAGGAAAACACACTCCTGTTTGCATTTCTGGCTGGGCCTATTCAGGGTTTTGCTGTAAGTTGCTGGGCCTCTCCACCTCCCTGGCCAGTATTTAGTAATCCATAAACAAGGCTTAAGCTGCTATTTAAAGCAACTTGGCTGCTAATCCTTTTGTAAAGGCAAATCCTTCTGGAATGTGAACGGCCTCCCCTCCCCCAACTCCTCCCTTCTGTTCTCATTGTATAGATTCAGGATTTCCAGTTTTCTTTCTTTTTTAAGGTAAGGTCATCCGTGGATGAGAGCCAGAGAGTCAGACCTGGAAGGTGGACGGAATCTTAGTGCCTAGCCTAACATATTCATGTAAGAGACAGGAGACGGAGGTGGCAGAGTACAGACTCACAGTTCAGGTCTCCAAATGCAATTGTTTCTTTGTTCATTTTATTTATTTGGTACTGGGGGTTGATCCAGGGTATTCTACCTCCAAGCTGCACCCTCAGCCCTTTTATTTTTGTTTATTTTGAAGCAGGGTCTCACTAAGTTGCTGAAGGCCTTGCTAAGTTTCTGAGGCTGGCCTCGAAACTGCAGCCCTCCTGTCTCAGCCTCCCAAGTGCTAGGATTACAGGCGTGCATCATTGCGCCTGACTCCAAAAGCAATTTTTAGCTGTTACATAAGTGACATATTTTGCCTTTAATTGTCAAATATTTATCTTAAAATAGCAGATAATACTAGGTTTTCCCTATAAATAGTACTAATATAAATAGCCATCATATTCAGCTCATTCCTTGCCAAGAACGATTCAAAGTACTTACCATGAATTAATTCCCATGTTTTAACTCATTTACCCTTTGGCAACCTTTATATGAGCTGAGTGCTGTCAGTGTTTCCATTTTACAGATGGGGAAACTGAGGCATGAAGAGATGGGCTCACTTATGCAAGGTCCCACTGTTCATGAGAGATGAGATGGCCACCTTCAAAGCTCATCCGTGACAGGTGTCTCTCTATCATTCGAAATGTTGCCATAAAGTTTTTCAAATAAACATTTTTGTTTCAAATAAAAAGTGAGAGTCTGTTGTAGAAAATGCTGAAGTGACTGTGTAGGTGGTAGGAAAATATGGGAAAAAATCATGAAGCTAGCTTATCAGCATTCAGTGTTCAGGAACATTACAGGTAACATGTTTTGTGTCAAAGATGCCTTCAGCAGATTTTCAGTAAGGGTGTGTTTAGTGTCACCAGAAACAGATGACCATTTGGAAATTGACTAAATAAGACAAAGCCGCTGCCCTTTGGAGCATATAATGTAGTTGAAGAGAGACAGTGCACAAGCAAACTAATAAGCTATCGGGAGGTCAACCGGGCACGGTGGCTTAAGCCTCTAATCCCAGTTCTTGGGAGGCTGAGACAGGAGGATCACAGGTTTGAGGTCAGCCTCAGTGACTTAGCAAGACCCTCAGTGACTTAGCAAGACCCTGTTTCGAAACAAAAACATATCAAGGGCTGGAGGTGTAGCTCAGAGGTAGAATGTCTCTGGGTTCAATCCCCAGTACAGAAAAAAAATAGAAAATAAGCTATTGGAGCTTGTGGGAAGTAGACAGCAGAGTGTGTATGCATGCTTGTGTGTGCATGTGTGTCTGTGTGTGTCACAGGAAGGGCAGAAGCACTTGTACTAAGTTAATTGCAGATCAGACAGGAAGGCGAGTGACATGAGCAGGTTTGTCCTTTCATGGGCTCTCATCTCTTGGTCCCACCACCTCCTTCTGAGCCATGCGTGAATGCAGAGACCTTTTGGGCCCGGGTCTGTGGGCAGCTCCTGCTTCTCCCAGGGGCTCTGCAACCACCTAAAACCAGGGCTTCCTCCAGGCCTGACGCAGGCGGGGAAGGACCCGCCACTGACAGCCTGTCAGGCGTGGCTGGATCCGCTCTGCCGCCGGTGATGTATTTTTAACTCCTCCAGGAGAGAGGTAGCGACGACACGGTTAGTTTATTATTAAACAGGGCCATTTATTCATCTATGTCTTTACATACTGGTGGCGTCAGAGAAGCCAGACGGGTTTGGAGCAAGGAGTTTTACTCCATTTCAGCCCTCTTCCCTGTGGCCAGCTAACCACTCTGCTAAATAAAACAGCTTATTACTAGCACATCCATTCCGTGGCGGGTAGCAGTTGCTAAGTTTGAGGCTTTGGGGGTAAGGAGGATGAGTGTGGTGGCCACATGGGGCGGGGGGTAGCCACAGCCCATCCGAAAGGAACCGTGGCTTCTCAGCGGGGTCAAGCTCCTAGCGTGGACCCAGTGTTGCCAGATCTTGAGTGGTCGAGGGAGGTCAGACATCCAGAATTTGAACACAGGGTCTTCCTGAGTTTCAAATACTGTCAGATAATTTTTAAAAAATGCTTTGTAGGTTCAAAGTATGTCTGAGAGCCAAATTTGGCTAATGGGTGACCAGTTGGTGATGACATCTTGTCTGATGGTCCTAAAAACCAGGTCTGGCCAGCTGAGATGCAGAAGGGGCCCAGGGTCTGTCAGACTCCATGGGAAGTAAAGAGCAAGAAATCAGTAAAGACGCCTGCTTACCTGGGATTGGTTGTGTTGTGTCACCTCCTGCACTCTGATCTGCTTTTATTCTGATGCTGCTGGGCCCGGAGCGGGCCAGTTTTGAGGTCTCTCCTACAATCCCCCATGCCTAAGCTGTCCTTTCAGCGGCTGGCCAGTGATTGCAAACTGACTGCTTTCTCTGGGCTGATTCTGCATGCCAAGGGCTTCACGTGCATATTAGCACAGATGATCCTCACGCCCCATGCAGGTCGATCCTAGTACCATCCACTTAGTTGCACCCTGTGCAGGTAGCTCCTAGTACCTAGTTCCATCCTAGTACCTTATGGATGGAAGTTGTAGGACTCCAGGACATGAAAACCTTTCCTAGGGTCATAGCTGTAACACAGTGGAGTTGGAAATACACCCTGGCCTGTCTCCAAGGCCTGAGACATTGAAATATCCTCCTTACTCTCTCCCTTTGACATAAGCCAGTTCTTAACTCTTAGAACGTAAATATTCTTTTTGTTTAACCCATTCATCTTATTATCGCCATTTGGAGTCAACATTTGCCGTGCAAGGACCAGTTGTCAGGGACCCTGTTTGGCTCTGGGAAAACAGGTGGTAAGACTGGCCCCTCATACCAGGGATCTTGGGTCTTGCAGTGGGGCAAGGAGGAGATGTGCTCAGAGGGACAGTGGGCTCTCTCTCTCTGCATCTGTAGGTGCTACATCCTTGATCAACTACAGATCAAAGATGTTTTGTGTGTGTGTGTGTGTGTGTGGTACTGGGGATTGAACCAAGGAGCATTCTACCCCTGAGCTACACCCCCAGCCCTATTTTTATTTCGATACAGGGTCTATGTTGTGGAGGGCCTCACTAAGTTGCTAAGGCTGGCTGCAGACTTGCCATCCACCTGTCTCAACCTCCCAAGTACTGGGATTACAGATGTGCACCACCACGCCCGGCTCGAAGACACTTAAAAAAAATTATGTCTTCTCTGAACATGTGCAGACTTTTTTTTTGTCATTATTCCCCAAATAACATAGTATAACAACTATTTACATAGCATTCACATTATAATAGGTATTATAAGTAGTCTGGAGATGAATTTAGAGTGTGAATTTAGGCTGTGTGTAGATTTTATGCAAATACTATGCCATTTTATATAAGGGACTGGAGCATCCTTGGATTTTGGAATCTTGGGAGTCTTGGAACCAGTCAACCACTCATCTACTTTCTGTTCCTATAGATTCATTGACGTTTTCTTGATTTTCACATGAATGGAATCAGAGTGCGAGCACTCTTTTTGGTCTGGCTTCTTTTTCTTTCGATCCTCCTGCCTCCTGCCTCAGCCTCCTGAGTAGTTGGGGTTACAGGTTGTTCACCACTGTGCCCAACCATCCTTCCATTTTTCCATGGCATCTTCAGTGCCTCTTAAAAGAACTCCTGGCTAACCATTTCTCCCATATCCTTCCAGTGGGGAAATACCCACATTTTCGAGTGCACTTTGAGAATGTGTGTGTGTGTGTGTGTGTGTGTGTGTGTGTGTGTGTGTGCTGAGTCATGTCCCCCATTTCATAGATGGGGAGACTGAAAGCTCACACTGGCTTCCTCTTGCTCCCCAGGATGACACGGGCTTCCAAAGACATCCACGTTCAAAATTCATGGCAGCTCCTACTGTTACATCACTGCTGTCCCTTGCTTTGACCCAGGACACTCCCTATGACCTGGTGGGGCTCCCTCCAGCCCCCACCTGCCGCACCCTGTCTGATTTCTCTCTCGCACTCTCCCTGGGACAGATTCTCATTTTCCTTTGGTCGCAGGTTGCTCAGGAGCCCTGAGCGATGCCGCCTGGACGCTGGGCTGCTGGGCGTGCTGGCCACAGGGTCTCCGTCTCTCTGCACCTCTCCCTGATTTAGAGCGGCCTGTCAGATGGTGCAGATTAAGTTAGAAATGAGCCCTTTGGGCTGGGTTTGGAGAAGCTGCTGCCAGATGGGAACTCTGGGGTGTTTTCTTCTATATATAGTCGTCATGGCGAGCTAACTGAAGTTTGCAGGGTTTATTTTGGAAGGCGACTCCTTGGAGCAGGGCATGGTGGGCCGGGCTGCTCCTGCAGGGTGGGGTTGCTTAGAAAGACTGCACAGGCTGACGTCCTGCAGGAAGATCCACCGGCCGCCCATGGTTGAGGAAGAGATGCTCTTTTGGCTGCGTTCTCTTGTGTTTTTGGCACGGGTCCTGGGAGGTGGTTGGGAGGGAGATGGGTCCACTCAGCAGATGAAGCTGTTGGGCCTCAGGAACTTTGCAAAGTGCTTGTGACGGCGCTGGAATCAGAGGCAGGTTTAACGATTCCTGGCTTCCTATCCCTTCTGAGAAACATTAAATTCTTAGAGGTATTCTGTGCATGGAAAATACTAACAAGAGAGGAGGAGGGAAGGGTGGAATTTCACCTGAGTTGTGACATGGTGCCCAGGGACATGGTGCCCTGGGACATGGTGCCCAGAGCTTGGAGTATAGAAACAGACCAAGATTCAAATCCCAGCTCAGCCTCTTACTGACTGTGTGACCATGGACCAGTTAATTCTCCTGTCTCCTAATCTTGGTTATATCATCTGTGGACTGGGCACATTTGCTTTATAGAATTGTCATGAAGGTGAAATGAGAATTAAGAAGCCTTAAGGCAGCTGTGTGTGGTGGTGCATGCCTGTAATCCCAGTACTTGGGAGCTGAGACAGGAGGATCTCAGGTTCGTGGCCAGCCTCAGCAACTTAGTAAAGCCCTCGGCAATTTAGTGAGGCTCTGTTTCAAAATAAAAGGGCTGTGAGTATACTTAGTGAGACCCTAATTCAAAGTAAAAAATAAAATAAAACAGGGCTAGGGGTGTAGCTCTCTATGAAAGGACTTCCCTGGTAATGATTTTCCTCTCCGACACCTGGCTGGTTTGTGTGCACCTTAGGTTGGGGGTGGTCCTTGTTCATTACTGGATCCGCATTCTTTAAAAGTCACTAAGACCAGCCAGGCATGGTGGTGCATGCCTGTAGTCCCAGTACTTGGGAGACTGAGACAGGAAGATCACAGGTTTGAGGCTCAAAGTCAACTACGGCAACTTAGGGAAACCTTGTTTCAAAATTAAAAAAAAATATATATATAAGAGGGCTGATGTTCCTGGGTTCAATTCCCAGTACCAAAAAAAAAAAAAAAGTGGCACACGCCTATAATCCCAGTACTTGTGAGGCTGAGACAGTAGGATGTCAGGTTTGAGGCCAGCCTCAGCAACTTAGCAACGCCCTCGGCAACTTAGTGAGACTCTGTTTCAGAATAAAAGGGCTGTGAGTGTGGAACAGAGGTAGAATGCCCCTGGGTACAATTTCCAGTATAAATAAATAGTAAGTAAATAAATAAATAAATACATACATACATACATACATAAATGAGTCACCAAGACCCCGTTTGGGGCCCTGCAGATGTGACTGTGAGCAGGCTGGAGACGGCCCTTTCTCTAGAGGGCCGGGTCTCGTTTGAATGGTGCCGGATGTGAGCGGCCACAGTGTGGCCAGCTGCGATTGGCCTCCTACCTGGCCTCTGTCCCCTGGGGCCCGGGTTTTCCACTCCACACTATTGCTGTTTGGGGCGATGGTTCTCTGTTGGGGGGTCCTGAGCGCAGTGGAGGTTGAATGGCACCCTTTGCCTCCTCCCTCTAGATGCCGTAGTATCCTCTCCCTCAGGTCATGAGATCCAAACACGTATCCAGACACTATCAAATGCCCCCAGGGTTGAGAACCGCAGCCCTAGGGCATGAGGGATGGGCCCCGAAGACTCCCAAGCAGCACTGGCCGTGCGTGGTCCACAGCCTGCTTCCTCCTCCAGAAACGGGTTTGCTGTCCAGGTAGGCGTTCAGCACGGGACCCACGCAAGGCAATGTACTCGGCGATCAGTACTGATGGTGCTGGTGGCAGTGCGTTGATGGCTATCCCTCCTCCGCCTTGCTGCTTTCCCCCACATGCATTGGTGGCCCTGTTGTTCAAGTCTAGGCCTTTGGATGTGAGACCCAGGGCACAGCTTTTGTATGTGTGCATGTGTGTGTGTGTAGTACTGGGGATTGAACCCAGGAGCATTCTAACTCTGAGCTATACCCCCAGCCCTTTTTACTTTTTTATTTCAAAACAGGATCTCACTAAGTTGCTGAGGCTGGCCTGGAACCTGTAATCCTCCTGTCTCAGCCTCCCAAGTACTGGGATGACAGGTGTGAACCAACACGCCCTGTTGGGGCAGGGCATTTGAAGGCGAGGTTCCGGAGGCCTTTGTCCTAGGCAGCCTGGGAATTTGGTGCCCTCTGCCTGCGCCAACATCAGACCCGCCTAGCAGGTCAGAGTGATTTATTGGATGGATGCCGGTTCCCAGGAGCGTGTTCCCATCCTCTGTGGAGCATGGGTTGTCCTTGAACATTGACCTTGACCCGTCTCATCAGCACTTCCTCTGTTTCCGGCTTTGTAACAGGCTGGGGAGCCTTGTAAACCTGCAGCCCTTGGCAGAGCCAGCCTCAGAGCAACCCTTCCACACCCCTAGTATTTAAAAAGGTACTGCGAGCAAGAAAACAACACACATCTTAAAATTTCCCGCACTATCACAGGGGGAGGGGGAAGGGGCGTTGCCGGAAGTTTGACAGGCAGGTAAGATCTGTCAATTGCATAGGGACAAGAACCAGTACATATTTTGAAATCTTGACTCTGACTTCCTGGCTGGGTAATCTTAGGTGAGTCACTAGCTAATCTGAACTTTGAATCTTCCACCTATGCAAGAGGACTCAAAGCAGTACCTACTTCCGGGAGACATTGTGAGGATTAAATGAATTAATCATCTGAATGAACTGTTGTCACAGAAGGAACTAGAGTCACGCAGACCAGGAATCCAGCCCTGTTCCTCTCTTCTCACCTGCTGTGTGACATTAACAAGTGTCTTTACTTCTCCTGAGCCTGGATCTTGTCTTCATAGCCGTGGTGATTGTGGGTAGAGTGATCAGTGCATCCTGCTTTCTCTGGAATGTTCCTGATGTTAACACCAAATATCTCATGTCCTCGGTTCCAGACAAAGTGAGCTAGCTGATCACACCAGTTATGGGGTGAAATAAATCGGGGCACCTGGCACAGAGTAGACTCTAATAAGAACTTTGCCAGGCGTGGTGGTGCACACCTGTAATCCTAGTACTCAGGAGGCTGAGAAAGGAGGTTTGCAGGTTCACAGCCAGACTCAGCAACTTAGAGAGGCCCTCTGCAACTGAGTGAGAAATAAATAAATAAAAGTAAAATAAAAATAAATTAGGGCTGTTTCAAAATAAATAAAAATAAAATAGGGCTGGGGAGCTAGCTCAGAGGCAGAATGCCCCTGGGTTCAATCCCCAGTACCATATAAAAAGGGGGGCACTTACAGGAAGTAGTCTGTAGAGTTTGGTTGTACAGGGGTAGTGTTGTTGATAGGGAATGTTTTAGCTGTTTGCCTTTAAAACCGACAAATGTTCCTGCCATTTTCCTAAGCTGTAGAACCCGGAGCTGCGCACTGACCTCCATCTGACTGATTGACGTTCTTGGGGTCTGTCCCTTTTAAGGCACAAGAAAGATGTTTCATTAGACTTTAATAGGCAGCAACAGATCGCCTCTTGGTTTTCCTCACAGTCTATAACAACAACAAGGAGTGAATAATTTGTGAAGCGTGGTAGGTCGCAGCAGCCGTGTGGCTCTGAGTGTGTGGGATGTGTGGTGATCCCTAAAAGCGAGGGATTGAGATCATTGGAAACACATCTTGGGAATCTTCAGCAAGCTGGCTCGCCGTGTGGGTGTTCAGAGGTGACTTTTGATCTGATTATGTAAAAGCCACATAAACAGAGCCTAGGTGGCGGGACCGGTAGCTGACGTCTAATGAAGGTTCACGTCCGTCCACATGGAAACCGTGTCGGTGATTCCCGGTTGCTCTTTGGATCAGATCGGAGCTCCTGCCAAATCCTCCTGCTCCAGCTCATGCCGCTCACCCACAGCCGTCTGTGTTCTGACTGCCTTTCTTTGTTCCCCCAAATCACGAGTGTCCTCTCAGTCTTTGTCATTGCTGTTCCCGCTGCCTTCAATGCTTGTCCTCCTGCCCCACCTCCGATGGGTTGATTCTTGTTCTTTCCTTGAAGCCCAGTTTCATTCTCTTTCTGGACGAATCTTCCAGTCTTCCACACTAGAAGAAGTTCTTGGGTTTCCTGTCCTTCCTAATTTTCACGGGAAACTGAAGTCCTCCCTAAATTTCTTCGGTTGCCTGTCCTCCCACATTCCCCCGTTTTGGCAGCACTTATCCCAAATGTAACAAAATCACTAATTTATGATTAGTTGTTTGACATATGAAGATCGAATAGATCCCTATTCTGGCTCATTATAACATATGTGTCCATTGAAAAGGAAACTGTTGTTGAGTTTTGTAGACACGAGGGGCCCCACAGCAGAATGCTCAAAAGTGGTGGTTCTGGAGCAAGGTCTCCTGGATTTGGTCACATTCTGGCATCAACACTATTCCTGCGTAATCTTGGGCATGTTGCACGATCTCTCTGAGCCCACTAACCTCATTTGTCCAATGAAGACTGGTGACAGTCCATCCTTTCTGGGTAGTATTTAACGAGGGTGGCCATGGCATTGGCTTAGGATAGTGCCTGGCACCTAGGGTACGTTGGCGCCCGGGGTGGTTGTTACCATTAGTGTTAGTAATAGCAATAGAACTAGTTGCAGTAGTAGCCATCTTGAGAAGCGTAGCCAGTAAGGAAATATTGGAGGAGAGAATGTTAATTATCTGTGCCACCTTGTGACTCTTTTATCAATGAGCTGCATGTTCACAGAGGGATTGGTTAAAGCCTCAGTTTCCTCATCCATAAAATGGAGTCAGCATGGCCCACCACGCAGGATTGGCAGGAGCATTTGAACAGAAGGGTTGCATAGACATAGGGCTATGTCTGGCATCGTGCGTGGCACACAGCAGGTGCCTCATGAGATGGAAATGACGAATGCTTCCTCGGATACCACAACGTGGCACAACAGAGCTTTGCCTGGGATCTGAGAGGCTGCACTGGAAGCCCGGGCCGCCATGACAGCCTATCAGTGAGCAGGCTGCTTCTCTGTGACTTAAAAAAAATCTAAAATAATGATGGACGATCCCACATGCTGGCTTTATGTGGCTGCTAACGAGCTAGCAGGGTAAGGAATTGGAGGATGTATTGCTAACAGACACGATAAATACACTGTGATTATATATTAGCAGCTCTCGAAGGGCTCATAAGGTAGTGAGTATGTGTGAGGTCAAGAATGTACTAGAAAACAGATGTTGTTTAGGTATGCGACAGCCTGTTTTTAGTGCTTATAGCCCACACTCAGTGAGGAGATATTTATACGATGATTATTATAAACCTGACATTTTTCTGAGTACTTTACCAATATTAAGTCAACCAATCCTAATAGTAGGTTTGTAAGCTTGTTATTATTATTATTATTGTTGTTGTCTCTGGTTCCCATAAGAGGAAACTGAGGCACCAAGCTATCAAGGAACTTGTTCCAGTTCACAGAGAGAGAGTAATGGACCGAACCGGCATCCAAGCACATGAGCTCCAGTGCTAGAGTTCATGTTTCCCGCCACTATTCTATGCTGAAGTTGCATGGAAGAGTACAATGAATGGAAGCAGATAGCTGAATGCACAATGCCTGTGTTCTCAAAGGGACCACACTAGCTGTCCGTGGTGCTGAAATCGCCAGGCCTCCCCGGTCACGGGATTTACCTACTGTGTTCTGGAATGCAGTCATCTCTCCTTATCTGCAGGTTCCGCATCTGTGACTTCAACCAACTGTGGATCGAAAGCACTCGGGAAAAATATTGCACATGTAATGAGCATGTACATATTTTTTTCTTGTCATTAGTCTCTAATATAGTATAACAACTATCTGCACAGTGTTTATATTGTATTAGGCAGCAGAGTGGTGCATGCCTGTAATCCCAGTACTTAGGAGGCTGAGATAGAAGGATCCTAGGTTTGAGGACAGCCTCAGCAACCTAGCAAGGCTCTCAGAAACTCAGCAAGACCCTGATTCCAAATATAAAAAAAAATAGGGCTGGAGGTGTAGCTTGGAGGTAGAATGTCCCTGGGTTCAATCCCCAGCAACACACACACACACACACACACACACACACACACACACACACGAGTATTAGGTATTGCAAGTAATCTAGAGGTGCATATGGTATATGCAGTACTACACCCTCTGACACAAGGGACTTGTATCTGTGGAAGAACTGTGGAAAAAATCCCCCGATGATACCAAGGGACAATTGTCCCGGCATCAGGAGAGCAGGAGCCCTCAAATTGACAGAAGCCGTATAATTTCTTCTTTCCACCTTTGACACTGCTCCCCTCTCACCCTTTGCCCAAACTGATTTCCCTTTACTCTGTTAAAATGCGTGAGTAGTTTAACCTACCTGCTTGAAAGCAGGGTCGTAATTAGCCTTAATTTTTGAAGTCTGCAGCTGTAAACTGTGTTGAAAAGATTGAAAAGATTAGTGCACTAGTAATAAGATAATTGTCCCCGAGAAACGCTGTTAGCATGTAAACACAGTTAGCGTGTGAAATCAGCACGACTGTAATATTTCCCCCTTTTGGCGTTTAAAGATGTTCCTGCGTGAATAATTATGAATGCGGAGAGCAGAGGTGGAAAATGCGGTATGCATTGCCTTTTATTTATTTTTTTTCCTGCTTCTGTCTCAGCTCAGAAATCAAAATCTGCTTGGTGGAACTTTGCCTGAAGCTGGCCTCCCTCTGTCCCCCAGCAGCCATTTGAAGTTAGTTTCAGGAGTGGAGTGACTTGGGTATTCCCCAAAGTTAAGGAAGTTGGGCAAACAGAATCTACAAATTTCATCTGTGCTTTTTAGCAAGGCTTTGGATGGATGAAACCACACATACATAACTGTATATTCATGGGAATGTTCACCGATGTGTCTCATTCTTCTACTCTACTGGTCTCCCTTCTATTGGGAACATGCTTAAAAATTTTTCTTTTTTGCCTGGCGGGGTGGCGCATGCTTGTAATCCCAGTACTTGGGAGGCTGAGACAGGAAGATCGCAGGTTCACGGCCAGCCTCAGCTACTTAGTGAGGCCCTCTGCAACTTAGTGAGACCCTGTTTCAAAATAAAGAATAAAAAATAGGGCTGGGGTGTAGCTCAGAGGTAGAATGCCCCTGGGTTCAATCCCAAGTACCGCCAAAAAAAATTTTTCTTTTTAATGTATTTATTTTTTGCTATGCTAGGAAGAGAACCCAGGACCTCATGCGTACTAGGCAGGAGCTCTACCACCAAGCTACACCCAGTCCTGGAACATGCTTTCCCTCCATGATGTCAGCATATCCACCTTCCCAGCAGACCATAGCTCATCTGCTATGCCACATGTCCCCACAGCCTCAACTTTCTGCTTCCTCATCCCATACGTGAGCCGGTCAGTCAATAGGTTGAGCGTGTCTACTTCTTCCCTGTTTTTATGCACCAGACTCCTCTGCGTGCTGTAGGCTTCCCGCAGTCGAGGAGGCTTCCTACATCTCACAGGCTAGCTGGGTTCTGAGAATCCAGCTCTTAGACTCCAGCTTGACAGGACTGGAGGTTCAGTCGATTTGGGTTCAACAGGAGTTGACCCTGTGCTTCCTAGATGGCAGTCCCAGGACTCCATTAAGTGTAAAAATAAAGAGAATAGTCCCTGGCCCCGGGAAAGCGGCGCACGTTGTCAGAACGATGCGGGCATGCCTTGTTGCACTGGCCTTTATTGCCCTTCTCTGGTACTGTGTATTTTTATTTTTATTTTTTTTACAAATTGAAGGATCGTGGCAACCACATGTCAAGTGAGTCTCTTAGCATCCTATTCTAATGGCTCAGATGACCATTAGCATTTTTGAACAATAAAATATTTTTTAACAAAGGCATGCGCATTGTTTATTAGACATAATACTGTTGCATGCTTAATATAGTTTAGTGCAAACATAACTTAAACCTTTGCATGACTCACTGTATCGCAGTGGTTTAGAACTGAACCAGCCATATCTTCAAAACACGGCCATGTCCCCCAGAGAATGGTGATAGCCCAGGACGCCATCCTTACCCGTGGGAGGAGACTCTACTCTTGAGCACGTGTTGGTATTTGCTTCTCCAGTCATTGTTGGACTCTGTATTCAAGTTTGCCTTCCACTCGTCTCCGGTCCACATCCCACATTTCCTAAGCAGGTCCTCCAGATGAATGCTCTTGGGTTCAGCTTGGGACCCGCTAAACCAGAGTTGAGTTTACAGAGTCCAGTGCGCTCAGCAGCCACCCAGGCAGTCTTAGGTTAAGGAAGGGTGCACAGGGCAGGCACTGTGGCACGCTGGAGGGCGCCTGCCCTTTGTGAGAGGCACAGCTGCTACCCAGATGGGCTGAGCCCTAGGGAGAAGCTGGGTTCGGGCTGCCAGGTCTTCTGATTTTCCAAGAAATGCCAGAACTTGGCAGTTTTATGTGAGACCTCCCAAATTTTAAGCATTGCCTTCCAATGTAGCATTTTTTTCTTTTTCTTTTCTTTTTTTTTTTTTTTTTGCAGTACCCGGGATTGAACCCAGGGGCGTTCTACCTCCGCACTACACCCCCGGCCCTATTTTTTATACTTTATTTTGAAACCGGGTCTCACGAAGTTGCGGAGGGCCTCGCTAAGTAGAGAGAGAGAGAGAGCGAGAGAGAGCCGAGGCTGGCCGCGAACCCGGATCCTCCGGTCTCGACCTCCCAAAGTACTGGGATTGCAAGCATGCGCCACCATGCCCGGCTTTTTTTTTTTTTTTTTTCTTTTTAAAACATTGCACAAGACTTTGAGGAAACCCTCCCTGAGGTTGACGACTGCTTGTCGGCCCTGTTTGTGTTTGGAGCTCCGAGCCCAGGGCACCTGCTGAACAGAGGCTGTGGCTGGGTCACCGGGAAGATTCCCACCGCCTCTTGAATGCACTGAACTAGAGACCGCGGGACCGTCCCTTTCTCCTTTCTCCAGTTCTTCCTCCTTCTGCCTGCCCCCTCCCCGCCCTTCGTGCAGATGTCTCAATGAAGTTCCTGGGAAAGGAGCACTTACTATCCTGAATGGAGCCTGCAGGGACTCTAAGAATGGCAGGCATGTGGGCGAGGGTCCCCCGCCGCCCTGGGGCAGGAAAGCTCTGGAATCAAAGAGGATCTTTGTAGCCTGGGGCTCAGCCCCACGGGGCTGCACACAGCGCCGTCTCCTGGGTGCTGATTATGGACTCATGGGGATCTCAGGCTTTTGCCTGACCTTGGCATGAGGTCTGGCCAGTGTGGCTTTCTCGGCGTTAGAATAGGTCGTTTCCGAAACAAAGCCATTGATCGGAGTTGGGAGAGTCCTCTATTCAGGGATGAAAGGAGTTCCTTGTGCAGCATTGGTGTGTGCCCCAGACCCCCTTCCCTTCCTCTGGCCCCGTCCTGCTCCCTCCCCAGCTGGGGCTTTGTGAGGATCACAGGATGCTCTACCCTGGGCTGCGCTTTCTTAGCATCTTCCTGTCTCTGCGGCTGTCCTGCACAGAAGGAAAGCCGGGCTCGGAGCCTCCATGCACGTTTTCAGTTCCTTGGGCCAACTCCGTTGTCGTGGGTGATGAGTGCACTTCCTTCTGAGGGAGCTGGAAGAAAAACAGCCAGGCAGTGTGCGGGCAGCTGCAGGAGGCGTGGGCAGGAAGCGAGAGAACAGTGGGCGCCCCAACCTCTTCCTGTTCTGCCTTCTGCAGCACCCCCACCCCGCCCGCCACTCCTTCCTGGGCCCACAGCCCAAAAAGTCAAAACTGATGCGTTCCACGTAGAGGCTCATCACTGATACGCTACAATGTCCAACTTGCTTGCGGATTGCTAGAGTTTTCTATGTCTTCTGTCAAGTCGTGGCATTCTGCAATGTTTTATTCTTGGGCATGAGGGCCGGTGGCTTTGAAGAAGCTGTCCAGTAGGTGAAATGGACCGTTCTTTCGTAGGGAGAGGGTAAAGCCTGGTGGGTAAGAGATGAGGGGGTCACACACTCAGACGCTTCTGGGTTCTATCCTAGGAGGCCAGGACAAGCAAAACAGGGGTGTATGTCCACCTCTAAGAGGTAGCAGCCAGCCGGGCCCAGCCGTGGCCATGAGGGTCAGTTGGTCAGGTTTTTGGACATTTCAAGAAAAGTCATAAATATGGATATTGTGAAACCATCTCATTTTGAAATGCCGGCAAGTATTTAACAAAATGTTTCATGTGCAATGTAGGTCAAACCACACCACATCCAAGCAGTTTTGGCTCCGAATTTTTTTTCTACTTTGAAGATATTAAGGTTAAACAGGCCTCTCTGTGGCTTTGGGGGAAGTTTTATAGCTCACTGAGCCTCAGTTTCCTCCTCTGTGAATCAGGGACAATACGTAGAGTATCTGTAGCTTAGAAACAAGTAAATACATAATGTTAACAAGAACATGTTTCAACAGGGCACGGTGGTACATGCCTGTAATCCCAGTACTCGAGAGGCTGAGACCAGAGGATCACAGGTTCAAGGACAGCCTCAGCAATTTAGTGAGACCCTCGGCGACCTAGGGAGACCCTGCCTTAAAATAGAAAGGGCTGGAGGCGTGGGTCAGAGAGTAGGTAGAATGCCCCTGGGTTCAATTCCCAGTACCATAAAATAAATAAACAAATGAATGGATGAATAAATAATAAAAGCATTTCCCAATTGTAAAAGTTTAAAATGAAATCACCTATGCTTCTAGACTTTATGGCCATCCTGTAGCAGCTGCTCCGTGGGGATGGAGTGGGGATGTATTGAAATGATGTCCGCACGTCGCTAATGGTGGAGCCCCATAAGGACTTACCTAATATTTCTCAGGTGACCACGGTCATCGACGCCATCATCTTCATCATGAAGAGATGGTGGAGGAGGTTGGGAGCCGGGTGGAGACAGAGGCCCTCCTCTGCAAGGCTTCCTGACTCTCGCTGGGATTGGAAGTGTAGGAGAGTGCCTGTCCCTACAGGCCCAATTGGCAGCCACCTGTTCTCAGCATCTCTCTTCCTGCCCTGGAGAAGCCTCCTCATCCTGTACGCACAAAAGCAAAAATGGCCCGGGGCTGCGGAGTTCCCGCTCCCCACCGCCTGGGATGGGTTTTTCCTGTGACTTGAGTCGGCGGTCTCATGTGTAGCCTCTTGGAGACATTCCAGACATAAAGCACAGTTGAATCACAGTTTCCCCAAAGCTGGGGTATGGTGTCTTCTGAACAAAAGAGGTCCTGGTCATCGGCTCTGAAAGAAGAGGAAAGAAAGAGAAAGAGGAGGGAGGCGCTCAGAAATTTATTTTGGCAAAATGGGATGAGCCCAGGACTTGGGAAGCAGAAAACTGGATTCCAGACTGAGTTTTGTTATAACCTGTATGTGGCCCCTGGGAAATGTGCTTCCTTTCCTGGATCTCCTATGTCTCACCAGAAAGTGTCGGGTTGGATTCAGGTCAGGGATGGGAATAAGTTTCATCTCATCGGGAAACCAAAATTTATTGGCAATAGTTGCTTGCGCCACTTGGCCCCCACTGAGAGAAGTAGCTACACACCCAAGTTCTTTCCTGTACTCCCAATCTTGGGTTCTGGGGATCAACTCTGAACAATTCCCTGCGGAACCCAGCCAGCAGTCCCAGAAGCCAGAGAACAGAGCGTGGTGTCTTTGGGATTTCATACAGTGTCTACAGGACACCTAGTGGTCTTGGTTCCATTTGGGCCATCTGCCATCTTGGTGACCACAGCAAGTGGGTACAAAATTGGTAGGTGCTGCAGCCGTGCCTGGGAATTATGGGACTGAGCTGGAAATGTAGCTTGTGTTCCCAGCTCCAGGAAGACGTGTGTCCAGTCAGAGCTGGGTGACCGCCTTCAGAAGCACCAGGAGCCCTAGAGGGATGCAGCCAATACCTCTCCTCCGGGCTGTGCCGGGTGGAGGCTGCACACCATGTTCATTCTCTGCACATAGCAGGTCTTATTTATGGTCTGAAATGCCTCCGAGCTGGGAAAAGCAGGACCTTGTAAAGTGATGGTCCTTGTCCTCTGAGGTAACTACGCCGAGGCTCACCCACTCTGTGCCAGGACTGAGCCAGCCTCTGGGATAGATACTAGCTTCATCCATCCTCACACTGATAATGAGAGATGGTGATGATGATGATGATGATGATGATGACCATAGCAAGTTAAGTAGTTAACGTGGAGACTCACAGCTAGGAAATGGAAGACCTGATATTAGGAACTCCTGACCCCATTCCCTGCCCATGTTCTTTCTTGTGCCAGCCCTTCTCGACCCCGCACGGTGGGTTAGTGATTCCCATTCACTGTGTGGTTGAACCACTGAGATCCAGGGTCTAAAAGCGCATCCGTGGGAACTGGCCACCTGGTCCAAGCCCTGGCTCTGCCACTTACTAATGAATGACATTGAGCAGGTTACTTCTCTGGGCTTTGGTTTTACCATCTGTAAAATGGGGCTATGAATGCCTACTTCCTACAGTTGCTGTGATGTTTAAATGAGATGGCACTTAAACCCACTTATAATAGTGATTTGCATTCAGGAGGAGCCCAACACTAGCTAGCAATTTTTTTTTCTTTTTTTGTAGTACTAGGGATTGAACTCAGGGGCAGTCTACCTCCAAGCAACACCCCCAGCCCTATTTTATATTTTTATTTTGAAACAGGGTCTCACTAAGTTGTGGAGGGCCTTGCTAAGTTGCTGAGGCTGGCCTGGAACCTGCGATCCTCCTGTCTCTGACTCCCGAGTACTGGGATTACAGGTGTGCGCCATCACACTCGGCTTAGCATTTTGATTATTATCAATATTGACTAGCCATGTGACCTTCAGCAAGCTGCAGTCACACGGGAGTGACAGATGCTGTCACTTGCAGCAGCCAGGCATGGCCGCACGGACGGGACCTTTCTTGTCCTGCAGGAATGTATAGCCAGCCTTGCTGAATCTTCCTTTTTTAAAAAGAGAAATGAGAAACCTGGATTTGCACGCGATGTATCCTGCATATAAAACACTGGCAATGATTTCAAATATTTCATCAATGCTCCAGGCCAAAATAAGACCAGCTTGAAGTGTCCAGAGGCCGCCGATGGGCCACTGTCTTCAATACCCTACCTTCAGCCTCTAAGCTTTCAGACAGGTATAATGAGAACCTTGAAGTTCTAATTGTCAATCGGTGTCCTTTTTCAAGATTCACAAAGCCAGCATCGCGCAGTGGAGCACACCTGTAATCCCAGAACTTGGGAGGCTGAGACAGGATGATCACGGGTTTGAGACTAGCCACAGCAACTTGGAGAGACCCTCAGCAACTCAGCAACTTAGCAAGACCCTCAGCAACTTAGGGAGACCCTGTTTCAAAATAAGAAAACAAAAGTCGGGCATGGTGGCGCACGCTAGTACTTGGGAGGCTGAGACCAGAGGATCCGGGTTTGTGGCCAGCCTCAGCTACTTAGTGAGACCCTCCTCAACTTAGTGAGGCCCTGTTTCAAAATCAAGAATAAAAAATAGGGCTGGGGGTGTAGCTCGGAGGTAGAATGCCCCTAGGTTCAATCCCCAGTACTGCAAATAAATAAATAAATAATAAATAAATTTTTTTATAAAAGAATAGGGGATAGCTCATAGGTAGAATGCCCCTTGATTCAATCCCCAGTACAAAATAATAATAACAATAACAATATTATTAATAACAATAATAATAAATTTTAAAACCTCTTATGACACACACTGAACAAAATGTTATATATAATGGCTGAGATTTGGGGTGACCATTTGTGCCCAAACATACACACCCCGGGTTGTGGGAGCATGAAAGAATGCTGCGTCCCCACGTGTCTGCAGTCTCCCATGTCGTCCAAGGCTATGGGTGATTAAATACCAGCTCCAGAGGCCTGAGCTTCATACAGGGTGCTGTGGCTCCTTTCTGGGGTTTGGGCAAAAAGAAATATGGAAGGGATGCAGAGTAGCAGAGAGGCCTGTAAATGTTTAAAACTTTTAATATGAAAGAGAGAGAGAGCAAAGGGGAGACAAACCCGCCCAGTGTGCAGGGCCTGGACACACCCGCCAGCACCTCTCTAAGGCAGAGGAGGGCCTGGCCCTCTCTGGGGTTCCTGCTTTCTCCCAGGAGCCCTCGTTGAAGGTGAGCTGGCATGCTCCACCCAGGCGAGGGCTGTTTGGTTCTGGCCTGCAGTCACCTTCCAAATGCAGCCTTCCTCAGACGACAAGGAGAGATCTGTGTCCTCATCGGCCTCCACGCTTGCTATGCAGGCTCCCTGCCTGCAGCGTGGGAGCCACACGGCGTGTGAGGGAAGCTGGCTGGGAACCCCCCCAGGGACATCTAGAGAGAAAGCCCCTTATGTGACACTCTGATTGCTGCACGCAGAGCTGGAGGAGGAGGCGAACAGTCCTACATCCCCGGGGAGGAAAGGGGCGGTCTGGTTCAATCCTCAGTACAAAATAATAATAATAATAATAATAATAATAATAATGATAAATTGCAAAACCTCTTAAGACACACACTGAACAAAATGTTATATACAATGGCTGAGATGTGCTGAGAGGAGGAGAGGGGCGGCAGGTGCTGGGGCAGGAGGGACCCCTCTGCCATGGGAGTAGAAGGAAGAACACCTTGCAGGTGTCATGGAGATTTCTTGGGGACACAGAGCATTAGCACCAGATGTCTTTTAAAGAGTCGCAGGCATGCCTGAGACGCTCGGCGGCTGGCTGGCTGCAGGGGTTGGAGTCTGTTCTTTGTCGCTCTGGATCCTTGCCGTCTGGCTTCCTCAAGGTACAGGGAGGAGGCTCTCGGGTTCCCTGTACTTAAGAATGCCGGAGGGAATTCAGTCAAAATGCAGATTCTTTGGCTCCTTGCCTACAGGCACTGATTCAGTGAGTTCAGATGTTGAGGAACACCAGGATATTGGTTAATGGACCCGTTCCTGGCACCTTACAAACCCGCTCGCTGGTCTTGGCTCCATCCCTCCTGCGCTCTCTGCTTTGGAGTAAGTGATCCTCCGTGAGTATCAGTTCTCTGATCTATGAAATGGGGAGCATGATACGGCCCTTGGCAGGGCCGCAGCTATTGCATACGCTTGGCACCAAGTAAGCGTTCGAAGTGCGTTAGCTCAGTTTACCCGTTTCACTGACATCGGACGGGATGGGTTCAGTTAGCACCTTCGGGAACCTGCAGTTTGGGAGCTTTGTGGTTTAGTAGGGCTGAGAGTAGAGGGGATGATTTAGCCTTCATTAGCTTGGAAGAAGAAAAAAATGGCACATTATTTTTGAGCCTGGAACCAGGTACCAGGTATTTTAAGTACCTATATTGATTTTTTTTTTTTTTTGCAGTACTGGGGATTGAACCCAGAAGCATTCTACCTCTGAGCTCCACCCCCAGCTCTTTTTTTTTATTCTTTATTCTATTTTTTTATTCTTATTGGTTTTTTTCTTTTTGCGGTACTGGGGATTGAACGCAGGCGTTCTACTTCCGCACTACACCCCCGGCCCTATTTTTTATACTTTATTTTGAAACCGGGTCTCACGAAGTTGCAGAGGGCCTCACTAAGGAGAGAGAGAGAGAGAGAGAGAGAGAGAGAGAGAGACAGGGAGAGAGAGACCGAGAGAACTGAGGCTGGCTGCGAACCCGGATCCTCCGGTCTCTGCCTCCCAAAGTACTGGGATTACAAGCGTGCGCCACCACGCCTGGCTTTATTCTTTATTTTGAAACAGGGCCTCACTAAGTAGCTGAGGCTGGCTGCTAACCCGGATCCTCTGGTCTCAGCCTCCCAAGTACTGGGATTACAAGCGTGCGCCACCACGCCCGGCTTAAGTACCTACTTTGATTTAATGTTCAGGACAACCCGTGACATCTGTGGTCTCCCCTTCTCGAGACAAGGAGACTGTATTGCTGGGTCTGACCTGTACAGTCTGGGTTTATACCTGTTATGCTGGTGTGATAGCTTGTAGTGTCCCTTGTCGTTTACAGAAAGGTGCCAAACAACAACCTCTGTGCTCCCCTGTCTCACAGTGGCCCTATTGGAAAAGATATCATCTCACCTGTTCACATCTCATACATGAGAAAAACAAAGCTCACGGGAGACAAGGAGTTTGGCCAAGATCACCGTCCAGTAATTGGATGGTACAGGTTGAACTGTGTCCCCGCCTTCCTGCACGGAAAGCGTGACTCCTAGTACTAAGAAAGCAACTATACTTGGAGGTGGGGTCTTTAAACAGGTGGCTAAGTTAAAACGGGGCCATCTTGGTGGACCCCAATGCAATCTGACAAGTGTCCTTATAAGAAGACGATGTTTGGATGCAGAGACACCAGGGAAGCATATGCACATGCGCAGAAAAGACCTCGTGGGGACACCGTGAGAAGAGCCACCAGCAAGCCCGCGAGAGAAGCTTGGGAAGAAACCAAACCTCCAGACTCCCAGACCTTGGGCTTCCAGTCTCCAGAACTGTGGGAAAACGGATTTCTCCACCCAATCTGCATATTGCGATGGCCGCCCTGGCAAACGGAGTGGGTGCTTTTGCATAATTTGAACCCAGGGCTGACCTCCAAATCTACCCTCTTTGCCTCCAAGCGATCCTTCTTTATCTGGTGCCAGGCCCTGGCCTTTGCCAGTGCAGGAGACAAGAGCCCACTGAGGGCTCTGGCTTGGTATCCAAACCCACCTTCCACCTGTAGAAACAACTGGAGTTACCACGTTCCAGGCCCTGGGCGCACCTTCCATGCATATATCATTTCATTCACCCCTGTAACGACCCTAAGAGGTAGCTACTATCATTATTCCCATTAGAGAGATGGAGGATGGTGGCGGTCTCTGGCGAGCCTGATTCTCCAGCCGGCTGTAGTGTTGTTGGTGAGTTTTTCTTTCTCTTGGTCTGTGACATGCACGAAGAGCTCATTGCATTTCAGAGGTACCCGATGCTTGACGGTGACGAAGAAAAAGGCACAAATTCTCGATGGTGGAACTTTCTTAATTTGTCCCCAGTCATGGATGGGGTCTGCAGGGAGAGAGCACCAAGCCAGCCCTTCTGTGTGTCTCCTGGGAGTGTCTGTGTCAAAGGCTGGACTGTGGGGGCCCATTGATTTCAGCGGGGCCTCATGGGGAAGCTAGGCTTGGAAGGCATGAGTCACAGCATTGCCGTCTCTACCCCGAAGCCACTGCCTAACGCCGGAGAGCAAACGCTGTCTATGATGTTCTCAGAGCAAAAGAAGAGAGCCAGATATGTTTAGCGCATGCGCGGAATAATAATGAACAAATGCTTCCACCCTGCTTTCTTTATTGGAGCTTAATTGCTTGTTAAAGTGAGGCCTGTGGCCGTCAGGGCTCGAAAATATTGGAGCCCGGCTTCCTGGTCTTACAAGCCAGACGGAAGGGGCAGGGAGGTTTCATTTCTCCAAGACCTGCAATCAGACTCCTGCCTCTTGCTTAAACACTTAGCGTTGGGAATAGACGTGTACACAGAGTCACTCTAAACTCACCTCCATCTCCCACACGCTGCCCACCAGAATCAGCGCTGGCTACCGAGCCGGAACTCGGTAAGCATGTGTGGGTTGCTTTGGCTAACTCTACGTGATTCTGCTGTGGCAGAGTGACTGTTTTGTTTCTACTCATGACACATGTGCTAATTTCTCTCAACTAAGTCCATAACCTTAAAAACAAAAATACAGATGTTAAAGCTGGGTGTGGTAGCACAGACCTGTAATCTCAGTACTTGGGGGGCTGAGACAGGAGGATGGTAGGTTGGGAGGCCAGCCTCAGCCACGTAGTGAGACCCTCCGTAACTTAGCAAGACCCTGTTTCCAAATAAAAAAAAAAAAGGACTGGGGGGTGTAGCTCAGAGGCAGAATACCCTTGGGTTCAATTCCCAGTACCCCCTAAAAAAATTACAGATGCTGAGAAAGGACCCTTGTATTTGTTAAGGTGGTAGTGCTATGGCTTTCAGTATTCTTCCTGTGGATCGACATAATTCAAATTGCAAGATTACTTTGTCTAAGGTGGGACTGTATTTTCCAGTGGAGCTCTGTGATACTGAAACAGATTTTTCAAGTTCAGGGATGGAATCCAGGGTTTCCACCCTTCCTGTGTGACTATGGACAGTTGACTCAGTGTCTGTGCTCCGGTTTCTCCATCTGTCTAAAGGGAATAACAGTAGCACCTGTCAGGGTTGTTACAGGGTGAAGGAGAGGATAAATGCATAGAAGATACACCCGGGGCCTGGAGCCTGGTAGGATCTTAACAAATGCCCGTTGTTTCTACAGGTTGAGCGTCCCAAATCTGGAAATTTGGAATCCTCTGGAATCCAAAATGTTTTGAGTACTCAAAATGTCAGTACTCAAGAGTTACAGAATTTGTAGCAATTCAGACTTCAGATTTTCAGATTAATGATGCTCAGCCAATATACTCTATGCAAATAATCCAGAATGTGAAAAATTTCAAAATATGAACTATTTCTGGTCTCAAGCACTTTGGATAAAAGATACTCAGTCTGTAGTATTTAACTGTTCTAATCTTTGGCCAAGTTATATGCCCATGGGATAAAGTTCAGAATAAACCAGAGGAAGGAAAACTGTCTCAGGGCAAGAGAATTCTGAGCGATTGCCTCTTTTAATGTTGCTGGGATGGCATCTGAATACGTAATTCAGAAAGGACACTGTATTTTGCAAAGAGGGCTTGAGTTAACTCAGAAGTAGTGTATGGTGGTGCGTGCGTGTCATACCAGTGATCTGAAGGCTGAGGCAGGAGAATCACAAGTTCAAGGCCAGCCTGGGCCACTTAGTGAGACGCTGTCTCAAAGGAAAATAAAAGGACTGGGAATAAAGCTCAATGGTCGGGTGCTTGCTAGCATGTGTGAAGCCCTGGGTTCGACCTCCAGTACTATTAAAAAAAATCCTCGTGGTCAAGTGCACCCTTGCTTGATATAATGGTGCAGATAGCACAGAGCCTGCTACATGTTGGCCCCAGATCAATATTAACTGCTAGTTATTTCATGTTCCTGGGAATGTATTTGCAGACCCAGCGAAAGAGAGTTTGTATCGTTGAGGCTCCATGAAGATTTGTGAAAATATTTTTTTCATTCTATCAAGTTCAGTGTTTAGAAAGTATATCCATTAGTTATTGTCATAATAATGCTATATAACAAATTACCCCAAACAGCATGGATTGAACAACAAGCATACGTTTTCCCTGTGTTGAAAGTTGGTTGGGGTCCGCTGGGCTGGACTGGGCTGGGTCTGTGCACACAGCTTTCATCCTCCCTGGACTAACAGGCCACCTGGGTCCGGTTTTTTTTATTTTTTATCTTTTTGTAGTGGCAAAAGCACAAAAGGTCACGCTAAGCATATTTTAAAGGTCACGCTAAGCATATTTTAAGCTTCTGCTTAGGTCACATTGTGCTCACCTCCCATTGGACGAGGCCAAGCTGGCGGGGCGGGGCAACACCCGCAATGAACCACCACAGTCACGTGGCCGAGGGTGTGGCTGCGGGGAACTGTCAAGAGTGGGCCTCTCACTCAGCCTCCCTAGTTCCCCATTCGACTTCCCCAATTTAGTCAGTGCAGTCGTTGGTATGAAAGGGCTTCCCTTGCGTTGGCGGTGCCTGGCGGCCCCATTAAGATTCCTAAAGCACTCCACTGTAGCAGGCGGGCACGGTGCAAATTCCCTTTCGGCCCCCAGGAGCCTTCCCTCTGACAGACAGGAATTTACTCTACTGTAAACCAAAGAGTCCCAATTTAGACAGACACGATGGATTAGGCAGACAGCATCATTGACCCAGTTCCACTTCGTTAACCTTTCCAATTAAAGAGGATGTTTCTGAAAGTGAGACCTCGCAGATACGTAGTCACACCTTGCAGCCGCTGGGCTGAGCCTCGGTAGGGAGAGTCTTCATTTCCAGTGTGCACGGAGGAAGAAGAACAAAATGCAATTGTCAAGGGAATCCCGGGTGTTAAGGACAGGGCTGCTCCTGGGCACTTTATCCTCTTCCTGGCTAGCTAATTAAGATGCTAAATAGGTAGCACTGGGACTTTTGTCTTCCAGAGGCTCTTTGATAAATCTTGGATCCCTGACCATGCGTAATAGTGTCTCTCCTGTTGGAATACCAAATAAAGTGTTGGCGCTCCACCGTGTCCAGGGAGCGGGCTCTAAATTTTGTCAATACAGTTGACAGGTGTTACCCTGGCTCTCCAAGGAAGGTCTTTTCCAGCGAAGTTGTTCTTAGGGGTTCAGGAAGGCATTCTCCCCTCTTCACCACCTTGGGATTCTGAGCAATGAAGCATAAGCCCCAAACAATAGGCAAACGGGCTGTGAAGTACAGCTTAATTAATCCGGGCATCCACCCAACACCCCGGCGCAGCGCTTCAGTAGGATTTGGCTGGGAGAAGGAAGCTAATTCTGTGGCTGAGATACAGCTTCTTATTTTCTAATAAAAATCTAGATGGTATGATCTGAGTGAACAGACGGACGGACACTGGTGGGAAAGGCACGGAGAGCAGAGGTTGCACACGCTGCCGCTCAGCGGCCTGCACGGGGTCTGACTCCCATTGCCAGCCACAAACAGGAGAATGTTCTGAGCACCCAGGGACACAACGGGTCCTTGCCCTGTGTGGCTGTTTATAGCTTAGGGAACCAAGAAGTACAGGGCCAACTCTTCCTCAGATGAGTGATAAAGGGCTGGTTAGAGGGGGCTGCAGGAAGGACGGCTAAAAGAGAGCCTGTTCACCCCCAAAAGAGTGGCTCAGTAAATGTTGGGTTCTCACCAACCATACCTGCCCCGTGGGGAGGAGCTGGTAGAGTCTTGAAGAGCGAGGGCTGAGCTACGTCCTTCAAGACTTCTCCAAACTCCTTTTGGGGCCCACGCTGCAGTGTGGGGAGAGGGGGAAGAAATGTTCCCCTTAAAATTTGCTTGGGTCTGAGGACTGTTCCATGCCTGGGGAATGTGCAAATTAGAATGTGGTGTTCTCTTAGCAAGTTCCTGTGGGCTGCACTCATGGGGAAGTGCAGAAAATGACTCAAAACAGGAATTGGGGGCAGATTAATTCTTCACCTTGAAAAAGAAAATAAATGAGCCAGGTGAGGTGGCTCACACTTGTAATCCCAGTCCTTGGGAGTCTGAGACAGGAGGATCCGGGTTCGCGGCCAGCCTCAGCTACTTAGTGAGGCCCTCCACAATTTAGTGAGACCCTGTTTCAAAATAAAGAATAAAAAAAATAGGGCTGGGGGTAGAATGAGAGGTAGAATGCCCCTGGATTCCATCCCCAGTACCGCAAAGAAGAAAAAAAAATAGAACTAACCAGAGCTCAAAATGCACTGAGATCATCTTGTCTCTTTCGCTCATCAACATTAGATATCATTATAAAGATATTGCAGAACAGGGATCAGAAAAGTGATGGTTGTCCACCCAGAGCAAGGGTTTAAGGTCCAGATTCCCCACACTTCATTCTTGTTCACGGTACCGGGCCGGTGGGCTGGTGCTAATTTGCATGGCTGCCTAAAAGTCTTGCGCTGGAAAATCTGCTAAGATAAAGGCCAGTTTCAAATAGGGCTTCTACCTTAGGGCCCTAAAATCAATTTTAATGCCTATTCTTTATAAGGGGCAGCCTCAGGTTGTTTTTCCAGAATCATGGGCCCACGATGGTTAAGTTCAGAGCAGACATGGTGCAAACAAAAATAGCCTTTCCGTGCGGTGTTTCCTGTTTTCCTTGGAAACCACTGGCTGTACACCGTCACCTCCTCCCTCCAGCCCCTTCCTCCTTCTGTCCCTCCCCCATCGCAAAGAGTTCATGCTTACTGACCCGACACACTACCACCCACCTTCCAGTCAATCGGCTTTTGTGGAGAGTGAATGAATGAGATGTTTCTCTGGTCTTCTCCATCCTGAAAGGATCTTTCTGCTGGAATGTGCTACTCAAAATAGGAATGAAGCTCCTCTCTTTCTCCTTCCAATTTCACCCCTCATGCTTTCCAAGATCAGACACTAGCTGATAGTCTTGCCCTGATTTAGGACTTTATATTCCTGCCGGTATATTTTTAATCCCTTATGGACCCATCTTCTCCTTGGAAATATTTGGGGTTGCTCTCTCTCTCTCTCTCTCTCTCTCTCTCTCTCTCTCTCTCTCTTTGTGCTTCATTGTTTTGCAGGATTTCCCCATCAGGACAAACTCGGGCTTCCTCCATCCCTTGGGTGTGGGAACAGATATTGGAGGTGGGCAAGAGGAAGATCAGGCCCCTCTCATCCCTGTAGAATGGGGGAGACAGAGTCGGGCTGCCCCCTACCCCAGTGCATGAGCATGGAAGAAATGCATGCTTGAAAATGATGCTCGGGTAGTCAGTTACCCCCCCCCGCGCCACTCACGTGTGTTTTCTCCTTTCTTCCCACAGGACCCACACCCGAGTCCGCTGATCACCGTGGAGACCCAGGTGAGTCCCTCCCATGGTTTCGTCACTGGTGTCTATCTTGATGCTCTGGGACCAGCTCTCTGGGGGCTTTGTGCATCCTCTGGGCCCCATGGCTCAGAAGGACTGGATGGGCACATAAGGCTGTACTTCTGCCATATTTGAGTGTGCGGGTATATACACGTGTGTGACTACACTGTGTGTGTGTGGTCATGTGTGTGTGTGTGTGTGTGCGCCTACGCATGCACATTCACACCCAGGTGTCTAGACGTACGGCCCACTTATGGCCAGAGCCGTACCATTTCTTTTACTTTCCTCTGCCTCTTTTGCCTTTTGTTTCTGCCCAGCAGTGATGAGGAGCGGAAGCAAAGGGAGAGAGGAGGAAGAGGGGAGCAACGAAGGGGCACGATGGCGCTCTTCCGTGCTTAGACTTGGAGATCTTTGCTCCCTGACAGTTAGGGCAGCAGGACCCAAATGCTGGGGAAGGAAGCGTGTCCTTCTGTCTGCCGGCACGTGAGGCCGTGTGGAGGAATTTACATGGCAGTTGTGTTTTTGTGCGGGGGCGGGTGTCCGATGGGGTTTATATAGGAGGAAATGGACCTTGTGTCTGTTGTTTGTTCTCCTGAGGATGGGACAGTAGGACAGCGCGACAGCTGTGGGTACAGGCCCGCGCCCGGCGGGACCAGGCGCAGGTCCAGTTCTGCGTCTTCTAGCCCTGGGACGTCGGTGGGGCCGCTTCACCTCTAAGCTGCTCCCTTCTGATCTGGAAGGCTGCCACAATGGTGGTGCGAGGCCTGCAGGGTGGTGGCGAGAACCATGAACAGTGGGGACTGTGACGTGCGAGGCGCACACTGAGAGCTTGCGTCAGCGTTGTCAACCACGACCGCTGCCTTCCCTGTTGGATCTGAAGGGGCGCATCTGTGCATGGATTATTTCCTTAGCCCTGTGGGTTGGTCTGACAGTACAGAGAGAAGAAAGGCAGGATGGACCCTTCTCAGAGCTCACTTTGAACACGTTACAAGGGTCAGACACAGTCAAACCTATTTGAGCATTTCAAGGCTGGATAGCAGTTCATTGGAGATTTCTGGAACGTGTTGGCAAAGACCACCCGCCCCCTTCCCTCTTCACCCTCCTCCTTTGGCCCCTGTCTCTCCCCAGCATCCCTGCTTGGGTCTTTCCAAGGGGAACGAGGTTAGAAACAAGCCCACCCTGCTTCAGGTTGCCTGGACTGTCAGGAAGGCCAGAAGTTGTGGGGAAAGCGGAACTCCAGGGCTCCTCTGTGCTGGTCTGTCCTCTTGGTCCCCAGCATGCACATAGCTTTATTGCTCCAGGATAACCAGGCCACAGGGCTGGCAGGGCAGAATAGAGCACGTGACCTTGAGGGGAGGAGGACCCAGTTTCCTCTGCCTGCTTGGCCATCCGCTGGTCTGGTTCTTCTCAGTATCCTACAATGCATGGACCAGCCTCCAGGAAGAGCGCTCTAGCTCCAATGCCAATGGTGTGTTGAGGTTGAAAATCACTGTCTTGGGCAATTATGCTGGTGAAATCGAAAGTTTGATGTGCTAGTTATATATGTGTGCACATACACACATGCACACATACACACACACACATATATATATAACATATATAGTTATATATGTGTGTGCACAAATACACACATATATAAATATATATATACACATATATATATAAAACAATATATACACACACATATATAACCAGCATATGTATGTGTGTGTGTGTGTGTGTGTGTGTGTATATATATGTATGTATATATGTGTATGTATATGTATTGCACAGCACTAAAAGAAATACTAAACTATGAAAAGAAAACTAAAGTGTTCCTTTGGGTGCCCCCTAAAATCACCGGACTGTACTCTCAGCAGTGCGTGTGCCTCCTTCGGGAAGCACCTGCGTCCCTGTCCGCCCGTGGGCACGAGCGCACTTCCTGGGTGCCTTTGTAAAACATTGGCTCTTGGCTTCTTTTTTTTGTTTTGTTTTTTGTTTGTTTGTTTGTTTGTTTGCGGTACTGGGGATTGAACCCAGGGCGTTCTACCTCCGTGCTACACCCCCGGCCCTATTTTTTTATACTTTATTTTGAAACCGGGTCTCACGAAGTTGCGGAGGGCCTCACTAAGTAGAGAGAGAGAGAGAGAGAGACAGGGAGAGAGAGAGAGAGAGACAGGGAGAGAGAGAGAGAGAGAGAGAGAGAGAGCTGAGGCTGGCCGCGAACCCGGATCCTCCGGTCTCCGCCTCCCAAAGTACTGGGATTACAAGCGCGCGCCACCACGCCCGGCCCTGCTCTTGGCTTCTTGATCAGCCCTTCCCAGAAGGAAGCTCGTTAGTCTTGGGCACACCCACAAGCAGGTGGTGTGTGTGCAGCACACTGCAAGCCAGTCCCACCCCTGGGGGCGGAGCAGCCACACCCGACAGTTCTGTGCTTGACTCTCCTGTATCCTTCACCCTGGACACCCTGCCAACCCTTCCACAGGAAAGAGTAGTCGCATGCAGATGGCTTTGGCCAAGCATTGTGAGGGTAACAGCTCCCCCTGCACAGCAGCAGCTCTGAGCGTCCCCTCTGTTAGCCCGGGGGACCTGAGCCTCCATCGGCAGCCACGGTGGCAAGAGACACTCTCTGCACCCGTGCCACACCTTAGGGGAAATGTTTCAATTTGTCTCCAAACACAACTCCATCAGTCTCACCTGGTTCTTGGTCTGTGGGGAGCCGAAGGATACCATTGTCTTCTCTGACTTCTGATTTCCTGTGCTAAAGAGACATTGGAACTCAACCAACGTGCAAATGTTTTTTGTAACTGTTGGCAGGAGACTGTGGTCAGATATGACTTCGAGCTGGGCCTCGGCCCATCGCGGGGTGAACAATGGGATCCTGTTCAGCTGCCTGCAGGCCCGTCAGGCATGAGGGGCAGGCAAGGGTTTTCTGGCAGAAAGTGAGGTCCCAAATGTCTCCCATATGACACGGACAAGATGGCAGACGTGGCCGAGTTTGGAAGAGCCAGCTCAGCAGAGGTCATGTGGCACATGAGCTCTGAGCTGTGGCTCAGCTCCTGCCCCGCCCCAGGGCCTTTTGCTGCTCAGGAGGGCGCTGCTGGCTCTGTCCCAGAGCCCAGGGGCACACGGGGGCTTCCTGTTGGATTCCTTGAGAGCTGTGCCATCTGCAGCTCGGCCTGCCCACGCCCAGCCTGCTGGGAACCCGGGCACCCAGAGTTCCCCTTCATCACGGCTCCCCTAGTCTTCATTGCACGGGTCTCCATCCACTGCTTGTCTGTTCCTGTGCAGCGCTTCCGGGCTGGGGAGATGGGCGGGCTGGCTGCTGAGGATGGCACGGCGAGCTCCTTCTCTGTTGGCATTGGCAGGGCCCTCCTTGCTTAACAGCCAGATTAATAGAAAGAGGAAGTGTGGAAGGTTTACGCCCCTGCTGTCAGCACTGGGGATACACCACGGGACCCTGACCTGCAGCAGCGCATGCTTTTACGGTTTCTAGATGGTGGTTACCCTGGAACCAGGTGACCTAGAAATGAAGAAAAAAAAATCTGAAAGAAGTCTGAATTTGGTTAGTGACTTGGTGCCATGTCACTCTCTCCACCCTAACAGTTTTCATTCGCCAAGAACCAGCTTTTCCCATTGAATCCTCAGATGCCACAGTTATGTGGCATTCTTATGACACTCAATTTCCAGATGAGGAACCAAAGGGCCAGAGAGGTTAAGGAACTTCCCCAGAGTCACACAGAGACACATGCATTGGTGGGTGTCAGAGGCAGGGCCATCGACATCAGGATCTCTCTTCTCAAACTCTATTATATTTTGCCAGAAAATGAAATGGTCTTACTTGGAGATGTTTGCAACCCAAGGTCCATAGATAGAAGGGGGATGCTCTGTGCACGTATGCAGAGATTCTCTTAAACAGGTAGAGATGATAATGGGTGCGTGGATGGATGAATGGATAGATAGATGATAGATAGATGATAGATAGATAGATAGATGGATAGATGATATATGGAGTACTACAAGGAGAAAAGTTTTAAATTAATTTTTATTGGTACATTATACTTATATGTAATATAATAGGATGCTTAATGACATATCTGTACAGGCATATAACATAATTTGGTCAGTTTCAAGGAGTAATGTTTTTTGGGGGGCTCCTCAGGATTGAATCCAAGGGAATCCTACCTCTGCGCTATACCCCAACCTTTTTATTTTTTATTTTGAAACAGGGTCTCAGGGTCTCACTAAGTTGCTGAGGGTCTCGCTAAGTGGCTGAGGCTGGCCTCAAACCTGCAATCCTCCTATTTCAGCCTCCCAAGTACTGGGATTATAGGCATGCCCCTCTGCGTCAGGCTTCTTCAGGAATTTTTTTTTTTTGATGCACAGGTTTGCACAAGACTTGTGGGTAAAATGGCTTAGGCATTAGACCCAATAGAAAATTTATTTTGGCATGACAAAAGAATGCAACATCTCGCTGCACATCCATGGTGTTTTGATAAATTCCAGGGCTTATTTGATCCTCTCTCTCTCTCATTGATCCTCAAGAGAGACTATCATTTCTGAACCCACTCCAATTGACATGGCCTCTTGTCATTTAATTTTAGCTTCTCTTCCCCTAGCCCCACCCCAGCAGTCTCTCTGTCAATTAGTTAATGGCCTCCCCTGCAACACGGAGGCACCTGGGACCTGTGATAACGGAGCGCTTTTGTAGAGTAAAGATTTGTCAGTCTGGGTCTTGTGAGGTTGGTTCCACTCGGAGGGGGACAGATCTGCCTTGACACTGAGATCCCTCTGAGGACCTGAAGATCAAGGGCACCAGGGGGAGACCTCCTGACTGCTCACTTTTCACAACCAACCAGGTACTTGACTCTCTTTGATCAACCAACTGGGGCCGGAGGGGGTGGGGAATGGCATTCACATTCTTTAAAGATGTAGCTGGGGCCTTGAGGATTGTTGAACAAAGCTGATGTTGAAAACGAGTCCTGAATGTGAGAGGAAATTAATGCTTTAAAAATCACACCCGTGTAACTCCATCTCTTTGCTTACTCAATAAATAGCTAATGGGCCATGCAGAGGCCAGGCCTGGTGCTAGATGCTAAGGATGCGGGGGGTGACCCAGACAGGAGGGTCCTGCCAACCAATCACCGTTCTTGTTGGAGGAGTCAGGAGGAAACAGGCAAGTGAATGTGACCCTAATTTCAGGTAGTAATGAGTGAGTGAAAACAAGGCAGGCGTGTTGATAAGGGAGAGGGGCAGGAGGAAGAGATTTCCTCAGCAAAGTTGCACAGGTGGAGCCAGGCATGGTGGTTCACGTCTGTAATCCCAGTACCTGGGAAGGTGAGACAGGAGGATCGCAGGTTGGAGGACAGCCTTGGCAACTTAGCAAAACTCTTAGCAACCTAGCGAGACCCTGTTTCCAAATAAAAGATAGAGCTGGGCGTGGTGGCGCACGCTTGTAATCCCAGTACTTGGGAGGCTGAGACCAGAGGATCGCAGGTTCGCGGCCAGCCTCAGCTACTGAGTGAGGCCCTCCACAACTTAGCGAGACCCTGTTTCAAAATAAAGAATACAAAAAATAGGACTGTGGGTGTAGCTCGGAGGTAGGATGCCCCTGGGTTCAATCCCCAGTACCACACACACACACACACACACACACACACACACACACACACACAATAGGTCTAGGGTGTAGCTCAGAGATAGAATACCCCTGGGTTCAATTCCCAGTACCACAAGAAAAGAAAAAGCCAAGTTTCCCAGGTAAGATAGGCACTCAGGAGGGGAGATCTGAGCTCAGGGGCAGAGATCTGAGCTGCAGACTCATACCTTCAACAGTTAACCTGGCCAAGAGGCGGCAGTAATAGTGTTCCAAAGTTCTTGCATATTCTGTCTGGGTCCCTATGAAAATAATGCCGGTTGTCCTTGGGATCAATTAAAGCGTCAGCTTCATCGCGTTCTGTCATGACTTGGTATTGTCAGGACATCATCATGAATATGGAATTATGTCACCAGGTAAGGGTGAAGGAAAAGAAATGAGCTGAGGAAGGAGGCGGCTTAAATTTGGGGCCATTTGGTTCCACTGCTGTCTGGTAGGAGCTTTCTGACAGCCATGGGGTCCGTGGATCTTAGTGATGTGATGCTCATGTAGGGGCTAATGTCAGAAATCCAGCTAATGGTTGTCATTATCTAATTAACTGACTGATGCTCGGATGAACTTAAATTTCAGTGTCAACTAGTTCGGAATCAGGGCGATTTTGCCTGCCAGGGGACATTCGACTATGATCAGAGACAGTTTTGATGGTCAAAACTTGGGGACCAAAGGGCGCTATTGGTATCTATTGAGTAGAGATCCTAAATACTCTACAATGCACAGGAGAACACCCCCTTCCCTTCAAGAAAGAATTCTCCAGCCTCAAATGTCAACAGTGGGCAGGCTGAGAAACCTAGCGTATGTTCAATTGCTCGTGGACAGCTTATTTTATAAAGATACTTGCAGTGCTGATAGTCTCGTGTTTATGTTCAAAGGTCACCCTTTCTGGCTAAGGTCAGATTTTATCCAGCTGTAGGCTCTGGCCACGACATGTTCATCCCAAAGTGTCTATGTCTAAGCCGGGCACGATAGCGCACATCTATAATCCCAGTACTTGGGAGGCTGAGACAGGGGGATTGCAGGTTCTAGGCCATCCTCAGCAACTTAGCAAGACCCCCTTTCAAAATAAAAAAAATAAAGTAGAGCTGGGGGTGTGGCTTGGAGGTAGAATGCCCCTAGGTTCAAGCCCCAGTACCCCAAACCAAAACATAACAAAACAAAACAACGGAAAGCGTCTACGTCTGCATTGCCCAGGGCTCTGTGCCCACAGGAACCCACCATGCACATAAGCCTGGGCTCAGCACATGCGAACAGGGGTCTTGTTGAATAACGAAACTGCTCAGAAGAGATGACCGCCTGGGAAGTTTATGGCTCAGTAGTTTGGCAAAGAATATTAGAAAAATAATAAATCAGGGCTGGGAGTGTAGCTTAGTGGTAGAGCACTTGCCTGCCTGTGCAAGACCCTGGGTTCCATCCCCAGAACTGCAAAAACAAACCCCAAACACCAGACCCCAGAGGCTCGGCTGGAGGAACGTGGCCGAGGCTCATGTCTGCACTCAGGAGCAGGCCTTTGGAGTGTGGTTCCTCTTGCCAGGGCAGACCGTAGCCTCTTTTGTGCTAACTTCCTCCTCTGGCAGCTCTTCCCTGCTCCCAGGATGAAAACCATTGCTCGCTCCTCCTGGCCTCTCTTCCAGCTCTGGGTTTCCATTAACCTTTTCCTCCAGAGACAGCGGTTTTGGGGAGTCATCAGAGAACTCCTGCATGGCTCTTACCTGAGTCTCCAGCCCATCAATTCTTAGGGTGCCCCCCTCTGTTGAAAGGACCAGGAGACCAAATTGCTTCCTGGTCCACGGCCTGGTTCCGGGAGCAATTCCTCTCAGGGCAGAGGAGACGGGTTTGGGGCGAGGCCGGACCCCTTTGCCATGGCTTTCTTTCCGCTGGCTCTGATTTTTAGGTCTTTAATTAGCCCTGGTGGGGGCGGGGAGGCAGCCGGCTAGACCACGGCCTGGGCAGAGTCTGGGTTTGCAGGACACAGGACCGGGAGGCTGCCCTGGGGCCGTGGAACCCTTCTCAGAGAGGATTTGCGGCCCCATGACCACGGGCTCCTTTCTGGTCCGTATGACTCAGGGTGAATGATGGCATGTAGAATTCCACAAATAGCCGGCGAGGTCCCCACAGCGCAGCCGCAGGCATCAGTTCAAAAAATAGACGGCGTTGAGCTCACCGTTTCTCTGGTCTTGGTGGGAATGGACTTTGCCCACGGCGTTGCAGGTTTGAATTTAGCCCAGTTACAGTTATTGCTCATGTCAACAATGACTACACTCATTGAATATATGTTTATTTTAAGGTGGGAGCTGTATATTGTATGTGTACTTATACATCTAGTGCTTCTAGCTAGTATTTACTAAGCACTTAAGATTATACACCAGATACTTTTCTAAGTAACTTTTTTTTTGCAGTACTGGGGATTGAACCCAAGGGGCATTCTACCTCCGAGCTACACCCCCAAGCCCTATTTTTTATTCTTTATTTTGAAACAGGGTCTCACTAAGTTGCGGAGGGCGTCACTAAGTAGCTGAGGCTGGCCACAAACCTGTGATCCTCCTGTCTCAGCCTCCCAAGTACTGGGATTACAAGTGTGCACCACCACACCCGGCTAGTAACGTTTTTTTTTAATTGGTGCATTGTAATCATAATGAGGTTCGGGGTGATAGAAACATGCATGCTCACAGCGCTTGGTGTTTCCCTCTAGATCCTTCCCCTCTCCCTCCTTCCCTTCCCCATACATAATGTTGAAATTGGTATTGATAACTTCATATATGAGCGGAGCATAATTGGAACTGTTTCCTTCCTCCGGTCTCCTCTCTCACCTCCCTACTTCCCTCCCAAGTTCCCTTCTACTGTCCTACTAGTATCTCCTCTTATTTATCTGAAATCCCTTTGGTTTCCCAGTTTCTCTCTAGCTTCCACATGGGTGAAAGCATACAGCCCTTCACTCTCCGGGAATGGCTAATCTCACTTAGCATACGATTCCCCAGTTCCATCCATTTTCCTGCAAGTGACATAATTTTGTTCTTCTTCCTGGCTGAGTAAAATTCCATTGTGTGTGCATACCATAGTTCCGTAATCCCTTCATCTGTGGTCTACATAACTCTTCACAGGGATTCGCAGATTCCCATTCTGCCACCGTCCCACGTAGAAGCTGTTGTAGTGTCACCCCCATTTTACAGATGAGCAACGAAGGCACAAAGGGCTCCCGTTACTTGCCCACCAGGTGGCAAATGGAGCAGGACCTGAAGCTGGCAGAGTAGTTTTCCTTGGCCAGGAACTCTAAGCCCATGAGCAGGTACTCATCCTAGCCCCATTTTACAGATGGGCCCAGGGAGGCCACGTTTCCTTTCAAAGTGATAGCCAATAAGTAACAGAGCCTGAGTAGAGCCAGGCAACGGATGGAACCTGTCTCCTCAGCTGCTGTGCTGCTAAGATCGAGATAGCGATGGGACATAGATCACATCCCACCCAGGCATTAATCCAGTGTGGCCACAGAGTCCATGTAGATTAGCTACAGATCTGAGATAGAGATAGATATAAATTAGATTAGGTCAAGCTCTAGAGCAGATCTGGGTGTAAATTAGGTACAGGTTAGAGGTACTTGTACATTAGATCCATTTCTAGAAATAGATTAGGTTAGATAGGGAGGTAGATACAGACCTGGATATAATTTAGGGATAGATGAGATGCGATGTAGGTATAGGTTAGACATGCTTATAGATACAGAATAGATTAGATAGATACAGATAGGCCTGGATCAGATGCAGACTTCGGTGCTGTGTAGATGTGTCACTCACGGGACAGTCCACAGTGGCTGGCTTTGTGGGTACGGTGTGACCCCAGCTAGGGCTTCAGGTTGCGGTGGGGTTCACCCTGCACAGAGCGAGCCAAGCCATGGCAAGCTGGGGAGGAGGTGCCGCGCGTTCCCCACCAGCACCCCCACTCACTCCACGCACTGAGGCAGAAGCCGGGAGCTGCCAGCTGAGCAACAGACACTGTCACTGGGTTTACAAGTGTCGGGAGGCACCGCTCGCATTTGGCGTGATTATCCCACGTACCAAGGTCTTTGAGGCTTAGGCTGTCTTCTCTGTGGGGTTTTCGGGCAGGGCTCTGCAAACCAGGGAGCTTCAAAGAGATGTTCCGGTGCTAGAATGTTCAGGCTGGGTTTGCAGGTTCCGCTTCCTGGGATGATTCAGTCAAGAAAAACCCCTTTCACATCAAAAAGCCGCACGAGGGAGGCCCGGGTGTCCCAGGGACATATAAATACAGAGGCGGGGCCCCAACTTGTAGAGTCTGAGGGCCAGAGAGGACCTGAGATGCTGCTGACTGCGTGTTTATGTCCTGTTTCCTGTGAGCTGAGGACTTTGCTAAGCACTCTTTGTCTGCATAACCCCGTCTGACCATGACAACATCCCTAGCAGAGGAACTCCCCTTCCCTCCTTTGCAGATGGAGACATCAAATGGCTAAGACGTCGGAGCTCCAAGACCTCTGGCCTCTGTCTCCTGCACCTCGCCATGACCCCAGTGCCTGCTCACATGAGAAAACCAGGGTCTGGGGTGGCGGAACAGCTCGCCTGGCCACACCGCATGCTAGCAGCAAATCCAGATTTGCTGTGCTGCTCAGAGTCCCCCATCTGGTTGGCTTCTCTGCCATGGCCGGTCACCTAAGACACATGGTTCCTGGCAACAGGAGGTTGAGCCTCAGGAGGAAGATCAAAGGTCCCAGCTGCCTTCTTCATGCTTCCCCCAGCTGGCTTCCCAGTGAGCGTTAGAGAGGCCAGACCCACTCGCTATCCTCCTCCTCCCTTCTCTGGGCCCCAGAGGTTGACCTCAATGTACTCCATCAACCAAGTCTCCTCCCTGCTCCAGCCATGGCAAGTGCTGGCAGGGGATGGGAGACTCGGAAGAGATGCAGTGGGGTAATTCTCCATGGTTGGCTACGTCCCCCCTCGAGGATTACACCTCCTGCAGGGCTGCCCCTCTATGGCTAAGCTGCTCTCTTCCTCCTCTCCAGCCCCAGAGTGGTGACAGCTCCTGCCTGCCCTGTTGCAAAGCACCTCTAGAGCTGGTGTTCCTTATAGAGTCTCTTTGTAATGTCTCCTGGGTGGTCCCTAGGATCTCTTGGGACAGTAGCATCTCTTCCTTCAGGAACCCTCCCTCCCATGAAACAGCACGGCCAGTGGGGCTTCCCACGGCACATCACTGCCATCTCCTGCCATGTTTTGATAAAGCTGGGGGTCTTCAAACTGAGGAAAGTTCCCTGAATGGAGCCAAGGGGAGGCTAAAGCTCTCAGAACTGAATCTGTGGGTTTTGTGAGCATTTTTCTGGAGAGAGGATCATGGTTGTCATTCCATTCATGATAGCCTCCCCGAAAACAGAGCCAAGAAATAAACATGCTAAATATACCCTGTGCTAAATAAAGTCCCGGAGGGCCCAGTCTGTAGGAAGAGATGCCCCAGGCAGGGACAGTGTTTCTGAGGTTTCTTCATCCAGGAGGGACCAAGGTCCAGGGCCCTGGGTGGGGTGGGGGGCAGGAACCAGGCCTTCCGCATCTCCTGTGGGCCAGGGCAGACCAACAGACAGAGAAGTCAGGTTGTTCCTGCCAGCCGGGGGGCCTCCTCAACTCTCCCTTTCTTCTCCTTGTCACACCTCCAGAACGCGTTAACTGTCCTAGCATGAGTGAGTAGATGAGGGGACGGTGGTCTGGGTCTGTCTCTCTCCCGCCCAGGGTGACCAACCCTCCCTGCTGGGTCCCTTGCTCTTCTAAAAAGGAGCGTCTCTTTAGTATAACCCTCCTCCCCTCTCCTTCTGAGAGCCCCAGCTCTGTTTTTCCAGTGGAAAGCAAAGTCTTGGTGGAAAATCGACGTTAGCCCCGAGCCGATGCCAGATGGGTGGGGCCCAGGACACAAATACCGATTGATGGCGTAGGCCCCAGAAGGAAAAACCCAGCTCTGTGCTGGAAGAGAGAGCCGCCCGCTGTAAAGGGGCCTAAAGAGACCTTGCGGCCAGGCGACCCGTGTCCTTAGTGTCCTTGCTCCTGCCTCAGTTGCAGTCAGGCACCAGTTAGGGTAAACGAGGTGACGTTCTGTCTGTGTGCTCCTAGACCCCGGGCAATGCTGTGGGCCCCTCGTGGCCTCCTTGGACCTGTGCATCTGAGAACATTCTCGGTGTTCTGGGTGTCGTGGGCGGGAGCACTCCTGAAGACCACGCTGAGCCTCCAAGTGCCGGCGAGTGGGGCAGATCACCGACCCCCGGGATGGAGCCTTGGGATAGGGTCACCGGTCCATCAGTTCCCCCACCGCCTGCTGTCCCCATTCACCTCACCCGGCAGGCCCCCGGGCATGGCGTTTGTGCCCTCTGGACAGACGTGTCCAGAATCCTCCTTGATCTCCCTGCAGAGTGGACGAGGGCGCCCGGTGCGGTCAGCCTTGGCACTCTGCCTAGGATCACTTCACCGTGGGACGGTGCCCTGTAAGGTGCTGATCAGAGTCCCTGGCTGCCCACCAGATACCAGTGACACACACCCCCTGCCGTTGTGACAACCCCAACTGTCGCCAGACATAGCCTGACATTGTCCTGAGCAAGGGTGGTGGCGGAGACTTTAAACGCTGTGACCGCTGACTATAGGACTCAGTGCTGGTGACACTCAGGTAGAACCCCCGGCTTGGACGCCTCCCTGAAAGTACCATTGGAGTTTAAACTTTGCTCTCAAGTGGCCTCATGGGGCTGGGGTTCTAAACACTCAGCCCAGGCTCTGGTGGGGTGCAAGGAGACAGGGCGGAGCTAGGTGGCTCTTCCACGTAGCAGGCCAGCCAGACCGACGCACAAAGGGTGGCGCCCCGGCGGGATCCCAGGGGAGCAGGGCCCCAAGCTGGTGCTGGGAGGCGTTCCAGTCATGGTCCCTGAGCCCTGTTCCCTTAAAGACCACAAGGACTGGTGTGACGGGTTTCAGATGTGCGTGGCCAGGTTGTCTCAGGAGGGTGTGGGCTTGTTTGACACCCGGAAATAGTCTGTGGCTTTGGGGACTGGCGCGGAACGCGTTCAAGCCCTGTGGCGTTCACTCTGAGCGCTGTGAAGGAGTCTTGTGTACAGAGCAGCCACAGGGCACAAAGGACCGCTGTGCCGCGGTGGCCGTTCGGTGTTTACGGGCTGGTCCCTGCCGGGTGTTCCTCCCATTCCTGTTCTCTGAGGGCGGCTATGACTGGAAACGTGGTTTATTTTTACTTTTCATTAAAAAAAAATAACTTCCCTTTGGGACTTGAGGGTCTTTTCTGGACTTGTTTTTCATCGTTGCTAGGATCAATAGCATATTCTGTTATCATGCCATGATTATATTATCGATCACTTCATTCCGTAAGTATTTGTTGAGTGTCTGTTATGTATGACCTACTGTTTCAGGTGCTGAAGATAAAGTAGCAAACAGGACACTCGTCCCCACATGCGTGAACTCATATGCTAGATGGATGGTAAAGGAATAGCATGCATTTCTGTGTTAGGACCAATGGTGACAAGCACGAGGCAAGGGGGGTGGGGGAGGGGTGCGGGCCAGGTCAGGTAAGTCAGGGAGGGGCTGTCCCCGTACCTGGGTGGGGACATGCCCATGCAGTAACGTTGGAGCAGAGACCTGAAGAGTGAGAATGAATGGGCCCGTTAGATAGCCGGTTGGACAGGGAGCCGCCAGTGCAAAGGCCCTGGGGTATAGGATGTGCTTGGCATGCCCGTTACGTAGCAGAGACTGGAATGGCTGCAACAGAGAAAGAGTGAGAGAGGCACAGGGGTGGGCACCTTGTCCAACCTAGAAAGGACTCGTCTTCAGCTCCACACTGGGAAGTCCTTGAGGATTTTGAACAGAGACATGGCATTGGCTGGCTTGTTTAAAGGGACCTGCGGTTCCCCTGCTGAGACATGCTGCAGTGGTCAAGAGAGGAGGCCAGTGTGGTGTCTGTGGGGTGCTGCGGCGGGCTTGGAGTAGGACCGCGTAGAGTAGTGTTTTCATTTCTGAGAGGAGGGCGTGCTGGACTGCCTGTGGATTCCGGCGGTATAAGCAGCAGCTAAGACCCAGCACAACGGCACATCAAGTGGAGGGTGAGCGCCTGACCCCTCGTTCTGCTCCTTAGAGACAACTGTTGCTAATGGGCCTTTTATTTCCCCTTCCAGATCTTTCCTTTGCACGCTAACGTGCATGTGTGTTTGTGCACATGCGTGTGCATGCACTTGCAGGTTGGCAGGGACCTGCTTCCTTGACATGGAATCGAATGAACCATATTTTATAAAAAACTCGCTTTTTCTGTATACACCTTAGTCATCATTTCATGGTAGCGCAAAGTTCTTTCCTCTTACTAGTTTTCTATTTTGTCCCGCTGTTTCTAGCATGTGAACTGGTGTCTGCTATGTATAACTGTTGATAGATATTAACTGAGCAGGGCATGGTGGTGCAGACCTATAATCCCTGGGAGGCTTGGGAGGCTGAGACAGGAGAATCACAGGTTTGAGACCAGCCTCAGCAACTTAGCAAGAACCTGTTTCAAAATAAAAAGGGCTGGGGGATGTAGCTCGGAGGTAGAATGCCACTGGGTTCAATCCCAGTACCATACACACACCAAAAAAAAAAAAAAGATGAATTGAATGAATTAAAGATTCCATCATCTAGTTAACCGATTACCTGCTGATAGTCATTTATAATGCTTCATTTTGTTTGCAATCTTGAACTATGCTTCTGCTAACCTTTCTTGTACATATATCTTTTCACAATTGAGTGTGGATATCTGCAGGGTAAGTGACTAAATTTGGGAGCTCTGGCTGGAAGACTGTGCGTTTTAAATGTTGATGGGCGGAGCTGAATTGTCTTATGCTAAGGTTTTTTTTTCAAATCTGTCAAAGCCTGTGTGATTTCCTGTTTCCCCTCTCAAAGGCACTGTTGATTATCAGTCTTTCTCATTTTTGACAAAAGGATGGGTAAAAGCAGTATCTTGCAGTTTTGATTTGCATTTTAGATATGAGAGTGTTTAAGCATTTTTAAAAGCTGGTATTTGTTGATTGACTCCTCAGCTGCTTTCTCCAGGGTTCCCCATGGCAGCGCTCTGCCTCCGTGGAGGAGATGAACGGGGTCATGACCCCTCAGACGTGCTGGGTACCTACTGTGTGCTGGCCACTGTGCTAAGTGCTGCACATAGATGATCTCATTCAGTCATCTCAGGAGGCCTCTCTACCTTCCCATACACCCTACAAAGGGAGGCATGATTGTTATCCTCACTTTCAAATAATGAAACCGAGGCATGGAGAGGACAGAGTTAAACAAGGCACCTGAGGTCCTGCAGAGAGTAAGGGGGAGCTGGCACCTGGATCTAGGCAGAACTTTTGGCCATCATGTCACACAGTGGGGGGGGGGGATCGGTCATAGCTATGATTCTCTTTCAAGGTTTGACCTCTGTGATATTTCAGAAGCAAGAAACCAATATATTCCTGGCTTGGGGAGTCGTGGGCCCTGCCTGGGTTTGGGGTCACAGCCTGAGGTGTTGCAGCTAAAGACAGAGCCCTGTGCTAGCCTTCTGAAAGACAACCAGGCCACGAGCATGTTCAGTGATGTGCCCAAGGCCACTCAAAGGCACAGCGTCACCTCTTTCCATACTGGGTCACTTTTCCTTCTAAGTCCCCAGCTAAGCTGCAGACCTGAATCTGGGGACTGACTGTAGAGTCGCCGATTATTAGAACTAAGTTGGATCAGGTAGACGGTGGGTGGATGGGATGGATGGAAGATGGATGGATGGAGGATGGATGAATGAATGGATGGATATAGGATGAATGGATGGATGGATGGATGGATGGATGGATGGATGGGTGGATGGATGGGTGGAT